>OX465299.1:38994623-39279623 GCA_949987735.1 Leucophora obtusa | reverse complement strand
CAAATAACTTAGTGTTCTGCCAGTCGTTTATTTTTAACTTCACGGTTGCCCAGTGGTAGGCCAGAGCTTAATTTTTTCTTCCACTAGCAATTTCTAACTGGGTATCTTCAAGGAATTTGTTTTTTTTTTTTTTAGGAATCTTTATTTGTTTTATGTCAAATTTGAAAAACGTGTCACTTCCACATTTGCAAATCTTAAATTATATATTTGTTCACATACATATGTATATGTATGCATGCAGATTCCTTTTTTTTACAATAGAGAGTAATAAAATTGACGCAGCAGGTGAAAAATCCATAAATATACTATTCAGTTATGCTGAAAAAAAAATTTATATTAAACATTTTGCATAAAACGTGTTAACATTTTTAAAACATAAATATTATTTGCAGAAATAAAAATTTTCTTAATAGACATAAACGAAGTTTTAGTTTATTTTTTGGCAAAAGTGATAAAAGGAAAATTTTAAGGCTTATTAAAGAAAGGAAGGATGCTACTTTTTATTAACCCTCTAACCGCTGTACTCTTTTTTAAGCAATCTGAACCAAAAGAGGTTAAGAGTGAATCAAGAAGAGTAATGCATATATCTAGAAGGTTTAGCCATAAATTATTCTTCTTACTCGTATCAACAGATTCTTTATGCTGTTAATTAAGAAGATGTTGCAATTTTGGATTGAAAATGTGAAACTGCCTTTATGCCAAATTTTATAGAAATCCGCTTATTCGATGTCGCGTGAAGACGACTTTATAGGCATTCTGGACAAAAATAAGATCTTTTTTACAGGGACTTAACAACTATAAGTTTAATTATAAATAAGGCAAGTTACACTCAGGGAACTTCTGCTGTCAGAATTTGCTAGTTATTCAATTTGTATTTCAGTAAAGTTAATTTAAATTAAAATAATATTTTTAATTTAGTAGGTTTGATGTTAAGAAGAAGAATAAACATTTTTTCAAAAGTTATAAACATATTATTAATTTGCAAATCAGACTAAATCTAGTTTCTGCCTTTTTTATGGACAGGCTTCATCAGTGATTTTCCTTTAAATTGTATTATTGTTTATATTTTATTGTCAGATTGTCTCTATATGATAATTTACTCTCAGAAGTGATCAAACAGACATACAAACATTCTACTTTAGATTTTTTTGTTTATCTTCCTATCTCTTCTTTATCACATTTTTCACAAATGTTGCCACACTGACGTTTGGTTTTTACGTACAAGTGCAGGCAATTTGTGTTTATCGGAGACCGACTGCCAGCAGGGCATTTTTATTTTTCTTCGTTGCGCATAATTATTATTGTGCAATTAATAGTTTTTCGTTAAACTATTTAACAAATTATGGAAAATAATTTCATAATTTCATTTTTGTGTAAGTAAATCGTCAGGGGCGACGTTCTTAGAATATCTAGAAATATTTTTTAGGTTAAATTACAAACTCAATGGGAATTCCTAACACACAGAAATACTGAATATCTCTTAAGCTCATTTACAGGAAGGAGAAAACATTTTTATTGAAAAATTTAAAGCGAATCACCGGACTGCCGCAGTTTCTCTTCACCCAAAGACTTGTCAGTCTTAAAATGTCTCTATTTGAAAAACTTTCTGTGTATTCCATGACCGTGAATCGAACCTGGATAAACCATAGTGCGATTTGAACGAACTAGTTCACTGATTCGATAAGAATCTAGTCAGCAAAGAACGTGTTGAGTTTCAACAAATACGTTTCTTGGGTTTCCAAAAACAAGTTTAATTAATTTTGCCATATCAACAAAATATTTATTTGATTTAACTAAAATTGTTGTAGAAATATAAATTGAACTTTAGCAATTATTTTTATCACTTGCAGTTTGGTGATATTTTTATCTGGGCATTTTTTTTAACATAAATAAATTGAATTAATTGAATGTACTGAAATATATCACAAAAGCTGCCATTTACAGTTTCAAAAATATTGAAATGCAAAATATTTTATATCTCATTTTAAAAACAAAGGGACTCATACCACTTTCAAAATAAGTGGTTCATATAAGCTTTCCGACACAGCCATTTTCTTTTTTTTCAATTTGTAAAGATTAATGCATTAAACACATAGACGACTGCGGCTACACGACTACAAATGCTGCTGGCTGCAATTGTAGTCGTGTAGTCAGCTACTTAATTTTTTTGAAAACGACAGCAACATAGTAAACAGATGATTCTAAATATTTGACATTTTGATAAATATAAATCTTTTTTGGTTTGTGCTTCTAAAATAATGGCTGAGGAATATTTTGTTAATTTTGTAAGATCCATTTTGTTTTACAAAACATCACAATAAAATTATTTCCAAATATAAATTAATGAAACCTTCAAACAATTGTAAAATATAAACAACTGTTTCTTCAGTGATCCCATATCGGTGATTTTCTAGTCAGAACTAGCGATTTTATTTCGCCTCTAGCGGGAAAAATTGTCCTGTTTTACATATTTTGTTATATTGTCAACAGAGCTTCGAAGAATTAATTCCCTAATTCCCTAATTCCTAATTGAATTGAATTTATATTTTGGGAATGAATTCCCTGACCAAACTTAAGGAATTGAATGAATTCCTTTCTTTTCATTCGATTTATATTAAAGGAATTCATTAATTTTTTTCTAATGCCTTCATAAAATTTTATGAATTCATTTAACAAGGAATTCATTCAATTCTAGTTAATTCAACTTTTGGCTAAGGAATTCATTCAACTGTGCACTTAATTCAACTTTTGATCAAGGAATTCATTCAATTCTAGTTAATTCAACTTTTGACCAAAAGTTGAACTTGAATGAATTCCTTGACCAAAAGTTGGTTTAACTAGAATTGAATGAATTCCTTGACCAAAAGTTGAATTAACTAGAATTGAATGAATTCCTTGATCAAAAGTTGAATTAAGTGCACAGTTGACTGAATTCCTTAGCCAAAAGTTGAATTAACTAGAATTGAATGAATTCCTTGACTTCAAATTGAATTAAATAGTGTTGAATGAATTCTTTAGTGAATGAATTATTTAATTTGAATTCTTTACGCTTTGGTCAGGGAATTCATTCTATAAATTTGAATTCTTTGAATTCATTCACAGGAATTAATTACTGCTTATGTCTTATTGATGAATTCATTCCTTGAGTTAAAGAATTGAATTAAATTTTTGGGAATTTATTCCAAAAAGGAATTAATTCTTGAAAGCTCTGATTGTCACCACTATTTTTGTTTTGTAGCCAACAAAAATAGAAATTATCCTAAGTTGACTACAGCAGCAAAAGTAGTCGTGTAGACGTGTAGCTGTGTTGGTGTCAAAATAATCGTTTTCATATAAACGTGTTTATTTTATTTTTGACAGGCTGTAGTCGTGTAGCTGCAGTTGTCTATGTGTTTAATGCTTAAGGCAGCCTTCTATAAAAATATATTGATTAAATATTAATTCGTGGTTTAAACGGTTAAAAGAATTTGTCTAGGAAAATGGAAAGAAATTGGTACACAGCAAAAAAAGAGACGCCGAAGTAGTAGAAAAAACACTACAATTTATGATCTAGATGTACTTCTTTTTTAACATAAATACTAATGATTTTAACATTGAATTGTCATAGGAGAGGAGTACTCCCACTTCAACATTTTTTTAGTACTTTTTGAACAAGTGCAAAGGAAGCTCTTTTTCACCAATTAAAATTTAACAGAAAATTCTTCGCAAAAAAAAAAATAATAACGAATATGCAAGTGCTTGTGCAAATTAAAACGTAACTGCCAATTATAGAAAACATACAATTTTCATTTGTTGGATATCACTACATTGCCAGATCTATCAAAACAACATAGTAGTATTTTGGAAGATAGCAAAGCAAATTGTGGTAAAGTTTTTTGTTGTTTTTTCTTTGATATTTTAAATGTTGAATGACGCTCCTAGACGAGAACAAGAAATTCTCATTGAAGTTTGTAATTTAACCTAATAAATATTTCTATAAATTCGAAAACGTCATCTCCTGACGATTTCCTTACCTAGTGTCTTGACATGCAATAAAATGATAGCAAGCAATTGTCAAAATGCTCTCATCTCAAGTGAAGACACTCAATTTCAATTTTATTGCAATATCATGATATCGCTGACATGCCATCGGATCTTGCAATGATGCCAGTGATCAAATGTCACTTTTAGTTTTCATTTTAATTTTGTAATAGAAAAACAACAAAAAATTTGTTAAAAAGGAATTGAAAAAAGTTTAGTTTTTTATTATTCGTCGGTAAACATTAATGTTTCATAAAATTTGGTTTTTTCGAAGAAAAATCTATGATATTTCTTATACATGAAATGGTCAAGTGTTCTCCACCACTCTGTAATTGATATCATTTTGACGTTTCGCTGCCATGGTTTTGACATTTCATATCATATAATTTATTGCATTTGAAGACACCGGGTTAGGTAGGAATGAAATCTGGATAGGGACATGCCTGCAATAGATTGTTTTTCACAAATTTGCTAAATAAGTTTTTGGGATTTTAGCATATTTAATACCTTTAATGCAAAAAAATAATGTTTTTTTTTTAGTTTACAAAAGGTTTTTTATTACCGGCACCGGGTATCGAACTTCCGACCTCATTATTCCTAGTGTAGCGCTCTACCACTGAGGTATTCTTTGATATGAAAGTTGACTGGCATAAAAATACACCTTTGTTACTGCGAGATGTTGTTCCTTATACTTTTCAAAAAAAGTACTTATTAAAAAAGGTGCACTCCAATTCAATATTGTTTTCAGTACTATTTTTACAGGTGCATAAAAAGCAATTTCTCATAATTTTTTTATATATACATATTTCTGAAAATTGAAAAATTAAAAAAATATTGAATTTAAACAAATTAATTTCCAAATATATCTGTTTGGAAATGCCAAATGATACCGAAATCACTTTTTAGGATCACTTTTAGAGTAATTACTCTTTAGAAGCAATACTTAAGTGATTTTCTGGATGTTGTTTAGAAGTGCTGCTAAAAAAAGCTATAAAAATATACTAAGGGATACTTTGGAAGCAATGAAAGAAGTGATTTTTTGAAGTTGTTCAGAGTAACTTTTAAAAAAGCAGTAAAAATACACTAACGGATACTTTTGAAGCGGCGAAAGAAGTAGTTTGTAAAGCATTAATTCCAATTTTTTTTTGCCCTTGGAGTTGTACTTTGTCGGACAGTGTTTTAAATTTTTTTTTTTACTAAATTAAAAAGTTGTTAAATACAATTAAAGTAAACTTAACTTTTGAGAGTTTTATAAATTTCATATTAATATTTGCTTCCATTTAAATATTTAAGTTTTTATTTCATACTCATAATACTCAACACATTGAGAGCTGTATTTTGTGGAAATTATTTAGTAAATATTAAATGAAAAAGTAGGTGCTTGTAGTAATTGCTTTAGAGCTAAAATTCACAAATTGTTTAAATGATTTTTTACATAACATTTATAATATTAAATAACAAAGTAAGTGTCTGTGAGTTTATACATTAACATACATATAATACTCTAAAATTAAAACACGATTTAAATTTTATAATTTAAGTTACTAAAATCCGCTGATGAAAATTTGTATAATAACTGTTTTGATTAAAATAGAATACAAAATAATCCTTTTAAATAAATTATTTAGCAAAATATTTTATTGCCTATTTTCAGGTGTTTTAATCTCTATAAATCACTTAAATGGTGTACAGCCATAAACACTACAATAAACAATAAGGGGACATTTACAGTGGTGGCCACGAATTTAACACAATTAAAGTTTTTTTTTCTAATTTTACTGTTGTTGCCTTTATTTTTAAAGATTAAAATAGTTGCTAAATTCGCCACGAATGGCAAAGAGATGGTTTTGAAAATTGTACAGAATTTTAGTGTAATGTTTGTTTTTTCATTTTGTCACTTGTTTTAAGTGGGCGTGGCTTTTAACGAAAAATTAGCGATAACAACCTTTTATCAAATTACATAGTAAAATTTAGGCAGTACTGATCGGTTTTGTACAAACTGTATATTTTTGGAAATCCCATAAAATTTCCTTAAGTCTTGCATTATTTTTATCTACAAATAGTCGCCAGACTTTAAATTCCTGCACTTTAAACTTGTTCAAATTTTTCTTTGTTTTTAGCGATTTTTTATAAAGTTAACAGCACTGAAATTTTAAAGTGAATAGTTTTATGCTTTTCTTACCACAATATAACAATGAGTAAAGATTTTTCTTACGTTATAGTAAAAAGCATTTCATGATAAAATTTCAGTGTTGTTAACTTTCTTTTAAAATCGCTAGAAACGAAGAAAAATTGGTCATGTTTAAAGTGGTGCAATTTTTAGTCTGGTGACTATTTGTAGATAAAAATAATTAATAAAATTTTATAGGATTTCCAAAAGTGTACAGTTTGTAGAGAACCGATCAGTACTGCTTAAATTTTACTATGTAATTTGATAAAAGCTTGATATCGCTAATTTTTCGGTAAAAGCCACGCCCACTTAAAACAAGTGACAAAATGAGAAAACAAACATTACATTTAAATTCTGTACAATTTTCTGAACCATCTCTTTGCCTTTCGTGGCAAATTTAGCCACCTCTTTAAAAATAAAGGCAACAACAATAAAATTGAAAAAAACTTGAATTGTGTTAAATTCTTGGCCACCACTGTATATTTTACTGATACACTATACACTGAATAAAGTTCGACAGTTACTATATGACAGTTAAAAATAACTACAGTTATAGTTAAATTAAATGAAATTGCAGTTACTTCTACAGACATAATTCTCTGAGTGTAGTAATAAGTATTTTCTGTTTCTAATTGTAATTAGAGTTGTTTTTCTATGGAAAAATATAAAACAACTATTATCACAGTTATTTAAAAAAAATACTAACAAAAAGTACTGGTTCCGTAATAGTTCTTTAAAGCAGTTATGTTTTATTATTATAATAGACAACTATCGAAACAGTATTTTTGCAGTAAACAGTTGAAATTTTCTAGTTATTTATTGTTAAAATTAAAAAAATAAATTCACTGAGTTTTTAAAAATTATTGTTTAGTCTATTTTTGTTATTATTCAAATATTCTTAGGTTGCAACAAAAATCGGGACATTTTATGGCATTCAAAAAAAATCTAATAACTGGAGTACCATTTTGAGTTTAGTTGGCAGTTGGTAGTTGCTTATTAACAGTTAAAAATAACTACATATTAAATTATTTGTTAAAAATTTTCAGAAAGAAGGAAAAAGCGCGGTAATGGTAACTACGAACTTTTCTTATTACATTTCTCGTTATTTTCCCTACGGGGAATGAGGGGTCAATTGCCCTCAAAGTACCTATGCCGTGACTGGTTAAAGTAAGACTTGTCAAAAGATTGGTATAATTTACCATTGTTATGGGTTAAGCAGTGTCAGTTATACTTAAATAACTAGTCCCGCGACTGGTGAAACGATGACATACCACTCAATTGCCTCAATGGTGAAATAAGGACATACCACACAATTGCCCTTAAGGTACCTATCCCCTGACTTATTAAAACAGGACTTGTCACAGTACTGGTATAAATAACTATTTAAGCAGTGTCAATTATACTTAAATGACTGTCCCCGTGACTGGTGCAACGAGGACACATCATTTAACTGGATAAGTATGTAATAGAAAATCCCAAAATTAAGACTTTACTCTTGGGAAACTGTTCTATATTTCTAAAAATTTTACGCTTACCGGTAGCGTAAACATTTTCTACGAAACTCAGTAGAAAGATTGGTCGTTTTCCCAGTAAACATTTTTTCCATTTTATTTTTAAAATTTAGTTTCGCCCTCTGATGGAATTTTATACTTTAACTTCTTCAAGATTAATATTTTTCAAAAATTTAATTTAAATCATAAGACTCTAAAGTTGTCTGATTCTAAAAGTAGGCATGTCAAAGGCAAGTGGCAAAAAAAATGGGTTAAAATGAGTTTTTGTAAATAACACAGGCCAACGAAAAAAAATTTTTGTAGAAACTTTTTAAACTTATTTACCTTAATGTTATGTATTTTTGGATTCTTAAACCGAATCGATATCAGTTTTTTTTTATAACCCACAATAATATAAGTAGACGATTATCAATGATTAACCCATCACGGCAAACGACATTGATGATGGATTTGTAGCGAAAGCCGAAAATACATATTCTGTCCTGCTGGCCTTATTAAATTCTTTAAAATTTTTTATTCTTTGTAATTTACTTGTAAAAATTGTATCATCTTTCTTTAAGTTGAAAAATAATTTAAACAGAAAGAGATATTAATTGATGATCTAGAAATGAACTAAGTGCATTCAATATGATAATCAGAGAAGACAGAAAAAAGCAAAATCTGACAAGTTAAACAGAAAAATATGTAAAAAAAGCAAGAAAAAAGCAAAAGTAAAATAACTTGGAAAAACAACAGTTTAAAAAAAAGATTCAAAATTAAGAGAAAAAATATTTTTTTGTGAGCAAAAAAAGTATTTTTGGGCAAAATGTCTGAAAAACAGCAATTTATAGCTCAAAAATCTTAAGAAAAAGCTATTTAAAGCTAAAAAACTGAAAATCCAAAAAAAGCAAAAAGAAGCAAATATGAGTAAAACAAGCAATAAAAAGCATAAAATGCAAAAAAAGCAATTTTGCTTTCTCTGATGATAATATTTAAAAAATAGAAAAAATTTGTTAAATAAAAATTAAAAATTAAGTTTTCTATTAGATTAAAATTTTCACTTACAAAAATATTATATTACTAGAATTATTAAATATTAGATGCTAATGTTTTTGTTGTTTCTCTCTCTCTCTCTTCTCTGTAAGGTTTCTTGCATAGCTTTCTCTCCGATGTTTTTGCCTTTTGAAAACGTTGGTTTAATTCTTTAAGTAAACCGCATTCTTTTCTACTGTTACGTTTTCCTTCTAAAACGTACGTTTATCTCATTTCGATAAACCGGGTTGGTGCTCTTTGCAAATAAAATAACACCCTCTCTTAGATAAATTTTGAGCTTATACACTTGTTTATTTAACACTGTATTACTTTAAATACAAAATCTACGAAATATCAGTAATTTTAGTACAATGAAATTAGTATAAATAATTAGTACACTCATAGAAATAAATTTGTAAAAATAGCAGAAAAAGTTACTAAAAATTATTTAAAAATGATGCTGCAGAAAAAACTGCTTATTATTTTTTTGCTAAATCTAGTAAAATAAGAACAGAAAAATTAAAACCGTTAAATTTACCGAATTTAAGTTATATTTGAGTCAACTTTTAATTAATTGAAAAAAACAAATTTTATTGTAAAATCAGCAGAAAATTTTGCTAAATAATAGCATACTAAAAATAGTAAAAGTAAATTTAAAACGAGGGGAAAAGTGTTACATCTACAAAATTTTTGATATTTTTAAGCTAAATTTAGTTAAATGCAAATAGCAGTCTATTCTGCTAAAATCAGCAAAAGTATTTGCTAAAATATTGTAAACTGCTGTTTTCTAAAGGCTCGATTTTTATTTGCATTTTTGAAAAAATTAATATAAAACTTCAATATTTAAAAAATTTTTTAGGTTACTAATTATTTAGTAAAATTTTTTGCTGAGTTTAGCAGATTACTTTGCTATTTTCGATTAACAAAAATTTAACTCACATATAACAAAAATTCCGTACATTTAACAGTTTTATTTTTGCTGTTCCTATATTACTAATATATATCAAATAAGCAATAATAGAAATAATCTGCTAATTTTAGCAGTATTTTCTGCAGCATCATTTTTAACTAATTGTTAGTAGTTTCAACTAATTTTTTTATATACTTTTTTCCATTAGTGTAGACGCTACGAAATTTCAGTAAATTGTTATTAACTGCAATCGAAAATCAATCTGCTAAAATTAGCAATAAAGTGTACTTAAAAATAAATTTTCCAAAATGGGATAAATTAAAAAACGAAAAATGTAAAAAATACGTGTTCACTAGATTTTGCTCTTCTACAGCTTATTCAAGTTTTGTTAAGAACTGAAGTTCCGGGCAAGTAGAACTTTCTTATAAGCCAAATAATTTTAATATTTTTGTTTTCATTTATAAAGTTTTCAGAAACTCCCAATTAAAAAGCTGAGAATTCGGAATTTTGATTAATGTGATCTGTTTAAAACCATAGCTTCTAAAACTGTGCTTTTGGATTAAATAAATGCCCTCTTTATAGACAACAACAAACACAAACCATTAAATATTGTATTTTAATGTTTCCCCAAATTCATTCATGTCGTTATTATAATGCAATAAGTCTTTAAACAATTTTTTTTGTTTGATGTTGTTCTTTTTGTTGTGTTGTTGTAGGCAATGTTTTTCCTGCTGTACTGACTTTGAACCGGAAAAGTGTTTTATGTGTTAAGAGTTTAGTGCCATTGTGTAGTAGTGTATACACTCGATGCATGTTTATATGCATACGAGTATCTAGGTATGACTGTATGTGTATTTAATAGTAGTGCATAGTTTTAGGCTGTAGACTATAAATTCTTTATGAAAATTTATAGCTATGAGAATATGGCTAAACTTGATTTTATGTTAAAGATAAAATTATAAATAAGAGACATTTCATATCTACTGCCCCGCTACAGGGAAAAATAATTCGTATTAATTGCAAACTTACGATATTTATTGCCCTGATATGAATAAAAGATGGAACAATTTTTAAAATTTTTCCAACGGATTGGTCGAAACAGGCAAGGATAAATATGGAGAAATCTATAAATTTATTTTAATATATTGTTTATTATAATATAAAGGAATTTGGGATATGACGGAAGTTTGTTTAATGTCAATAGACTTTAATAATACAATAAAAAAATTTAGAAAAAAATCAGAATTCGTTCTGAATTTTGAGAATAGTGTGTAACCAAATTTATCAAAAAGTTGGCCAACATTATTCTTTACTTCTTTATTTCCAAAAAAAGTTCACACGATTTTTATAAACTCAAAAATTTACAATCCCAGTGTAGAAACAGTAATGACATATCATTATTTTTTGGACTACCAGTAATGACACCCACTTATCTTCTGCATTATTTTAAAACATATAATAATGAGTTACTGATAATGACTTATTTTTATCATTATTTCAAATAGAAAATAATTTTCTAGATTTTTTTTTAATTTTTTGAATTTTTATATATTAAATAATAATAGATAAAAACATAATTGATGGTAGAGCTATTGACTGGCAATCTGTAGACCTAGGTTCGATTCCCGCACCAGCAAATTTTATTTAAAAAAAAATACAATAAAAAATATTTTTTTTTTATATAATTAATTTTTTTGAAAATCTAGTTTTAGGCGCATTATTTTTGTCAGTACTTGTAAGCACATAGGTAACGATATATTTTTTGATTTTTCGTATGCTGGTATGTAACCATAACTCATTATTTTTCGCGACATCGCCATATAAAGGTAATAAGAAATGTAATAACAAAAGTAACTAGTTACCATAACCAAGTATGTAGTTACATAACCACATATCTGGTAATGATTTTCTACACTGGGATGTTACTTCGTTTACAGAAAATATTCGTTATAACGAAATTATTCTCTATATTAGTGACACCTAGACGTATAATTAACATAATGTTATGTATACGTATAGAGGTACAAACTGATTGAACTGTGTCAGATGAATGCTTTAAGTTGGTACACTAATGGAAGAAAGCCCGTAAAAAATGTCGTTAATACTATTAAAAATTAGTTAAAAATGATGTTTCAGAAAAAACTGCTAAAATTAGAAGGTTATTTTTGCTATATATTAGTAAGATAGGAACAGCAAACATAAAACTGTTAAATATATATGGGTGATATCAAAAAATGTGATAAAAACCGTGTAACCAGCTAATTTCTAATGCATGGATTACATTTGAGTTACATATTTCGATATATATCAGCGCATTGTCACCTGTTTTACAAAATTTATAACAATCTGACCAATTTTTGGTTAATACATAAAATTTGTGACCAATTTTATAGGCCAAATGTAAACTCCGTAACAAGTAACTCATAAGGTTTTTTAACTTTAATAGCTTATATTTTAATAACCAATAAAGCTAAACACTAACTGTACGAATTTTTATGAAGAGGAAAACTGCCGTTTTTAACAAAAATTAATACATTCTACAAACTTTTTCGTATATCTTAGCTATCACGACTTCAACTCTGTAACGATTTTTAGTCATAATTTTTGATAAAAATGCATATACCAGAATTTTGGAGTTATCTATTATTTATATTCCGAAAAGTATAATGTTATTTATACCCAAATGATCGTTGGACTGTAAGTAATCATCCAGTATAACAGACTTGAAGCTTTACTGCAGCATGTAACATTCTCGAGATGAAAAAGGATGTCTTTAATAAGATCTGAAAAAATGTTGTAAACTCCGTTCCTAATTTTTACACCAAACTATTTAACGAGTAAGAAAAACAATGTCATATTTGGATTCACCTTGTAGGCACCATGCGATTTTGTTTCGGAAAAAAAAATTCTGACAAAGCGTTTCTGAAAGAAAACGAAAAAAGTAACCAAATGTAAACTCCGTAACTGTAAACTCCGTAACCACAATTGTTTGCATCAGGTTTCATTCAAATAAATGTAGATAAATGTTTAAAATATTTTAAAATAACCATAAACAGAGGTGATTCAACTAATATTTATGCGTCGAAAGACGATTCAACTAATAATTTTGCGTCAAATCAAAAAAAAGTTATCAGTTTTTTTATCCTAAGCTGCTGGAGCGAAAAACGATTGATTTTGCATTTCATTGGTTTTGCATCGATATTTCCAGTCATTACTGACATTAGTTTGACAAATTAAATTTGTTTCACACAATTTAAGAATTTTTTGAACGTGAAATGTTATGTTTTTTTAATATATTATTTTGTAACTGCGTAACCGCTGTTTGGATTTAAAAAAATTTTATATATTTGAAAAGCATTTAAAAGGACCAAAAATACAAAATAAAAAAAAAATAAAATTTTTTTTTCGCGGAATGAATTGTATTTTTATTCGCGAAACCGCCAATTTGATAAACACAAATTATATATCATTGGAAAGCTAGTTGAAAACCCAAATACGAAAAGCTAATAAATTGAAGAAAATTCGTACGCAATTTTTTTTGTTATATCTTTTGCTTGCAGAAATGTAAACTCCGTTACAACAAAAAAAATTAAAATTGTGCAAAAAAAGTTATTGCGACAACTTGTAGAAGAGATTTTTTTGCAATTAGCTTTGTAATGACTAAACTTACTGATTCCATTAAGAAAAAAACGAAATATTAACACTTTTTGCTTCTCACAAATTTGGCCCAAAAATTTATCACATTTTTTGATTTCACCCATATACTTTAGTTTTTGTGTTTATCTCAACTTCATTATAAAAAATGTTACGAGAAATAAACTCAAATATCTTTACTTTATATTTTTATCATAACAAAAATCACATATTTTTTTTACAAATCTATTATTTTTTTCTATGTTATAGTTGCTGCTATAACTAAAGTTCCTTTAGTAGTAATGGAAAGTGTCTGTATGTTGTGTTTTAACATTCAAGCTTTTAATTGTATTTATAGTGATTAGACCGAAAGCAAAGAATACAACGATTATTTGTTTTTTTTTATTTATTTTTATTTATTTTTCTGGATTACAGCTAAGAAAAAGTAGAAGAATTACAATAACGACTACTCTGGAAGCAATGAAAGAATTAGTTACAAACTACTGACTTTCAAATTTTGCTGTTGGGAAATAACCCTAAATAAAAAAAAATTTCTAAAAACCGTTTTATTCTTTGGCAGAATAAAATCTACATTATTTAATGCAAAAATCTGAAGCTAATTATATTAGTTATTTTTGTTAAGGACTACAAGCTAGAAGCAAGAACTTTCAATACTTCGATAGGAGGGTCATTTAAGTTCCTTTTTCAGGAAAAACTAAAAAGTTCCCTAACACGGGCGTTTAAAGGGCCATATTAGTCTTTAAATATGTTCAGCTTATTTCGTACAGTGGTGAGAAAAAAAAAACAAAAATTAAACGGTCATACTATTTGACTGTAGCCACACAGCGCCAAACTTCTTAAGCTTGGTAATATACTTACCCAATACGTTCATCTATTATAAAACTCATCGACACCCTCGACCAGGGATCGGCAAACGCATACAACCTTAGTTTTGTGCTTGTATAAGTGAGATGTAATTTTCCCTCTCTCAATGCACTGAAAGAAATTTCTGTATAATTTTCTCATACTTATTTATGTGCAATTAGAATATAGAAATAAAATAGAACAAAACAGAAAATAATTTAAAAATTAAATTTTGAAAGAAAAACTCGTTTTAGAATTCTTGGCAAAGTTGCAGTTAAAATTCTTAATTTTATTATGCTATTCAGCATGGCGATAAAGGTGTATATATAATTAAACTCGGTTCATCGATGGCGAAACACAACTATTGTCCTTTTTCAAACAAAAAATAACCTATTTTCGTTTACCGAAAAAATTCTTTGTCAAACATTTCGTTCAGTGTAACGCTAGCAACATGCGTCGAAACAACCTCATCGAACGAATGCTCAAGCGAGACTAAATAAATTTGTTTGTTTTTATTCAATGTGTGAGTGTATGTAGGTGTGATTGAGTTGCACGCGTGCATAGTATAGTAATGCCTATCGCTGCCCTAGACTATGACCCTGATTTTGCTGCATAGTGTTTTATTGGCTTCTTCAAAACGAAGCCAGCAGGACAACTGGTATGAAATGCCTCAGATATATATAAATTATACAGGAATTTGTTATTTACACAAAAGACAGTTTAGAGTTGTTTTTATTGCAGTCACTACTTATAAGGAAAAGGGCGCAAGGTGATGAGAATAAACTAAAAGTAGTAGTAGTAAATATAATGACAATTTTTATACAGTTTACTTTTAAAGCAACTTAAGGATAAGAGTTCATTGTAATAGTAACTTGCAATTATGAATTCATGCTAAGTGGCACATAAATAAAAATCAAGCCCGCACAGGAGAAAGGAACTTAAAAATTTATTTGCTTATGAAATTTTAATTAAAAATCATTAAATCTATTGATTTTGTAATTTTCTTAAGAAATCACTTATAATTTCTATGAAAAAACGGGGTTTTGTATAAAATTGTATTTAAAAATTTCAAATCAGTGTATTTTCTTAACTAAGAGATTATTAACAACTGGGTCGATATTCGACCGACGACAGCAAAAGTCGTCGGGATTAATTTAAATTCAGCGACAATCTACCGTCGATATTTTTTGACGTTTAGAAAAAAACGGAAAGCAAAACAAAAATATGGTTGTATTTGTTTCACCATAATTCTTCACCAATTCAACTGGTCCTTCATTATTTCTTGTAGTTTTACATTTTATTGTATTTAACTTCGCTTTTTTGCGGTAAATTATGTATTTTAAATTTCAATTATATTTCTTCTGTTAAAACAATAAATTTTTTGTAAACAAAGTACGAATTTTTGCAGCTCTAATACGAATTTCTAACAACTCTGTTCTAATGGCAATCATTGATTAGTTAAAAATATGGCAACAATTCGACAAATATTTAGAATGTGTGATAGGGTGTCGTCATGAAAATAGAGTAGATTCTATTATGAAGACAAATCGCCGGACGACATGGCGACATTTTGTTTCCCATACAAAATATATGAAAAAGCAATTCTCGTTGTCGTTGTCGACCCAGTTGTGTATAATCTCTAAGGACTAAAGTGTCCAAAATCGGAACCGAAAACTGGTTAACCGGTTAACCGGTTTTTTTTATTTAAAAAAAACTAACCGGATTAAATTAATTGTTAAATTCGAAAAAACAGAAAACCGGTTATTATTATTAAAACATAATTTTTCAAATCTATATTCTAAACTAAAGCCTAAACCACATAAACGTAGTGTCGACCGCAGTGCGACGTTTTGTCGATAAAGCAGTTTTTTGTATCTTCTCTATTTGTCGCTGCCGAGAAATTATAAAAGTTTCTAAATAAGCAAGAGCTGTTTTTAAACAAAACGCAAAAAGGATTTCTTTAAAAATATTAAATCATTTCCGCGAAATTGAAGAACAAAAATTGACAGCACTGCCGCTCTCCACTGTCCACTGGCACTTATTTATTCGACTGCATTTTATTTTTTAAATATTAATTTAATAAACGAAAATGCAGTTTTGTTTTTTTAATAAAAAATTTTATCTTTTTATATGTACGAGGGTAAGTATTTATATTTTGAGCCTAATAGTGAAAAAAAAGAAATCTGTTATTGAAAATGTCTTAATTGCTTTTCAAAATATTCAGCTTTATAATCTATATAATTTTGCGTGAGTTCGAACAACTTATCATAGAGTTTTTTTCCATTCCAAAACATGATTTTTGAATGCATCTACGACTTCTTCTGCTGACGAAAATTGTTGTCCACGTAGGTTATCTTTGAAGGGCGGGAACAAGAAAAAGTCATTGTGTGCCAATTCTGGGATCAAATAACGGCATTCGTGATCGACATTTTTCGTTCGAAATTAGTTTTTTATTTCCGAAAATTATGAAATTTAATGAAATTTTTTGGGTCAGAGATATTGTAGTTGGGCCCTAGATTGGATATAAAAGTAAAACATGATGTTATCATTGCCAGATTTTACATATTTACGTTGTCATGTTGAATAATTATACATTTTGGGGAGTTGTTTCTCCGAACACTTTTCGCAAACAAATAATGGTGTACCATTCATAATTAATTGTTCTCAACCGAAATGAATGTCGATTGCATTTTGGTACCGGTATAATTGTCTTTTTTATTTCGATAAAACCCAGTGTAGAAAATCATTAGCAGATATGTGGTTATGTAACTACATATTTGGTAATGGTAACTAGTTACTTTTCTCATTACATTTCTTATAACCTTTGTATGGCGATGTCGCGAAAAATAATGAGTTATGCTTACAAACCAGCATACGAAAAATCTAAAAATATGTCATTACCTATATGCTTACCAGTACTGACAAAAAGAATGAGTCTAAAAATAGATTTTCAAAAAAATAAGTTTTAAAATAAAATATTTTTTTATTGTAAAATTTTTTTTAAATAAAATTTTCTGGTGCGGGAATCGAACCTGGGACTCCAGGTTGCCAGTCAATAGCTCTACCATCTGAGCTATATCGACATGTAACATTTGATAGTTAAAAACATAATTGACCTGCTGAACACAAGTCAGCTTACTCGCCAACATACAAAAAATCAAAATATATGTAGTTAGGATATATCCTTACCAGTGTTGAAAAAATATTGAGTCTAAAAATAGATTTGAAAAAATTTTAGAAAAAATCTAGAAAATTACTTCCCAGCAAAAAAAAAAAAGGTGATCATTAATGACTCAGAAATGAGCTCCAAAAACATAAACATTTTTTCACTTTTTCCTATGAAAGTGGTCCAAAAGAGCCCCCTGTGTAATCAGAAATGACTCAGAAAAAAAAATGTATAAAATCGAAATTTTCCTCATAAATTTAAATAATTTTGGAATCTTTTTTGAGTCCGAAAAATGAACCCTCATTTTGAGACAGCTTTTTAGATTGTAGAGACAACTTTTTGGATTGTTTTTTGAGGGTTCATATTTTCTGCCAAAAAAAGAGTGTTTTCAAAAAAACAATAATCATTTCTATGAGCTATTTAAGAATCTTATATATGAGCGCTCCGAATTTGCTGGCTGGGTTTCTATTTAAAATAGTGATAAAAATAAGTCATTATCAGTAACTCATTATTATATGTTTTAAAATAATGCAGAAGATAAGTGGGTGTCATTACTGGTAGTCCAAAAAATAATGATATGTCATTACCGTTTCTACACTGGGTAGTTGAGCTAAAAATCTTTTTAAAAACAACAGTTAAAATAAGGGAACAGAGAAGAGTAAATTAATTTACTCTCCTTTGTTCACAAGGATTTTTTACTGATTTAGTGATATGCCCTTAATTGACCGGTCACGGGGTATGTTCCTTGAGGTCAATTGTCTCCTTTTCGTATTTTAAAATAATGAGCAAGTTAAGGGTAATTAAATTTTGTATAACAACACTGATACTTGATCAAATATAAATATTTTTTTTATTGAATGAGGGGTATTTATAGTTGATCTTTTATTTGGTAAATTAATTTTTTTTTTTTTAGTAGAACCAGCTGAGATACTTAAGAAATAAGGTTCAAAGCAAAAAAAAAAAAGAGTAATAATAACAAAGGATAAAAATAGCATTGTAGATTTCGTTGATCAAATTTTAACCCATCAAGGCAAATGACACTGATGATGGCTTTGTAGCGAAAGCTGAAAATACGTATTCTGTCTTGCTGGCCTTATCGAATTCTTTCAAATTTTTTATTCTTTGTAATTTACTTGTAAAAATTGTATCACCTCTCTTTAATTTGATAAATAATTTAAACAGAAAGTGATAATAATTTATGATCTAAAATCAAACTAAAAAAAAACATTTTTTTTTATTCTGAAAAATTTTGGCCCTTACTATAAAAGAGTATTTTAGTTATAAAGTCGACTTTATTTTTAATCATACAGTTTTGTTCATTTTGTGTATAAAAACCCTACAAAAATATTTGTATTTTCAAACATTTTGATTGGATGAAAATAAATTAAACACCAGCCGCGTAATATTTTAACTAAAGTCGACTTTAACTAAAATGTACATTTGAAAAATTTAGATCGTAAGGGTGTTTGTTTTTAAAATAAATTTTCAAATATAAATACGATTAAAGAATCTTAATGAAAATTCTTGATTTCGTTTATTCTTATTACATTGTTGTAACTTCAAATTCCTTTTTATGTGTTCTGCAATGATAAGTATTTTATGTTCTTTATAAAAGAAGAGAAGACTCAAGGGCTAGTGTCAGTATAGTGAATTCCATTTCACTTTTTTCTTTTCTGTGATAAACTATTTTTTTATACCAACAAAGTATCCAAGTATTTGTCTGTGTATCTTTGTGTGTAAGAATATACTTTTGACTGCATTAAATTTTTCATTTGACGCACTTCATCGTGTTGTTGTCACTACGTAACCAAAGTACATACTACCAGTTACTTATGGTAATTTGTTGTTTTGGTAGTGCTTTTTATGTTCATTATTTCAACTGGAAATTTGTAAGGGAATAGTTGTTCCACAATTTGTAGTTGGTTTTTAAACTTTGCAAATATTTCTTGAAACAATAATTTAGAAGATTTGCAAGACTTGAGGTACTTTTTCGAGTGTAATTAGTTTTAAGCATTTTTTAAATAATTTCTTTTGTTCCATTTGCTTGTTGAGGTTAGGATTGTGGCATACATCCTTGAAAATCATCACTATAATTTATTTTGTGTTAGTTTTACTGCAACCAATTGCAGTTATTTTGTCTTTTTTTCAGCTGTAATAGCAACGGGGTGTTAAAATGTGAGTGAGTGTTAAAGTTTTATATTTTGTCTGTGACAGCAAAGAGTTTTATGTTTTCATAAGTATTTTAAAGACCATAAAAAAGTTATTTGTGTATAAGTGCCTACACCAAAAATAATAAGATAGTTAAGATGACTAAAAATTAATCAAAATCAAACGAAATTAGTAATAATTTCATGTTCTAATTTAAATTGCCAGAATCTGCCTCCTCCCATAATTTCTCAAGTCTAAACCAGATAAACGCAGTGTCGACCGCAGTGTGACGTTTTGTCGATAATGCAGTTTTTTGTAATTTCTTTATTTGTCACTGCCGAGAAATTAGAAAAGTTTCTAAATAAACCAGAGCTGTTTTGAAACAAAACGCAATCAGAAATTTTTAAAAATATTAAATCGTTTTCGTGAAATTCAAGAACAAAGTTTGACAGCACTGCCACTGTCCACTGGCACTTTCATACGTTAAACAGTAGATCAACAAAAGTCATTTTGGGCCACCAGAATGCTAAGTGCTCTAGAAGGTGTTAGAGAGCATGGTTAATTTCCATCTTGTCAACTATCTAGAGTCCACCAAAGGAATTAAAATGGGCTAAAATACCAAAACTTATTTGACACCCCAGTGTAGAAAATCATTACCAGATATGTGGTTATGTAACTATATATTTGGAAATAGTAACTAGTTACTTTTATTATTACATTTCTTATTACTTTTATATGGTGATGTCGCCAAAAATAATGAGTTACACACCAGCATACGAAAATCTAAAAATATGTCATTACCTATATGCTTACCAGTACTGCTAAAAAGAATGAGTCTAAAAATAGATTTTCAAAGAAATAAGTTTTATAAAAAAAATATTTTTTAATTGTAAAAATTTTTGAAATAACATTTTCTAGTGCGGGAATCAATCCTGGGACTCCAGGTTGCCAGTCAATGGCTCTACCATCTGAGCTATATCGGCATGTAATGTTGGATAGATAAAAACATAATTGATCTGCTACACACAAGTCAGCTTACTCGCCAACATACAAAAACTCTAGAGTCTAAACAAAGATTTCAAAAAATTACTTTCTATTTGAAATAATGATAAAAATAAGTCATTATCAGTAACTCATTATTATATGTTTTTAAAACACAGCAGAAGGTAAGTGGGTGTCGTTACTGGTAGTGCAAAAAATAATGATATGTCATTACCGTTTCTACACTAGGACTGGGTTTTATTCAAAAAGATTAAATATAGTTTAACCTATCTTTTTACTAATTGAGCTAATCTAACTCTCTGAAGACATAAACTTTTCTGTCTAAACGTGGTATTTGATATTATTTAGTTACATAAACTTTGCTGCGGCAGAGCTTTCTATATACAGTATCCAAACATTTAACAATAAAATGTAATGAAAAAAAGTTTGGGGATAAACTCTCCCTCAATTTCCAACAATAACACTCTTTTTACTGTAGATAGAACATTCAGAAATGTTCTATTTTAGCTTGGTTTATATTCCTTGTTTGTTTTATTTTCACTGAGATTTAACTTAACCATATTAACGCTTATGTAAACATTAATAAAACAGATTTTTAAATAATATCCTGTATATATTCTTTTTCCACAATAAAATTATAAAAAAAAAACAGTTTTATTTTCCTTTAATTACTACTTAACTAGAAGTGTAATGCTTGAGTGAATTTCACAAAAAAAAAAAAGAAAAAAGAAATGATAGAAAATACAAGTACTCCAACTACGAATGTACTTAATATGAGGAATAGAGTTTTTAAAAAAATACATTCACATACCAGCAAATTAAATGTGTTGTAATTGTAATGCTACAACATGTAAGACAGTTGTAGGTAGGTAGGTAGGTTAGTAATACTAGGGCTCATAAATATTAGGATCGAGCAAAATTTTGGTAAATTAAGCTCTTTTTAAAGAAAACGACTATTATGAACCCTATTTTTCGCCGACTGGTGATTATTGCAATTGAAAAATTGAAATATTTTTTGACTGATGGAGCGTATTGCACAGTAAAAAAAATTATATAATTTCAAATTTTATTAAAGTTAAAATTTTTTCATATATTTAATTAGAATAGAGAAAGTTCGAAAAACCAATTTTTGTATTTTTTAATCTAATAGTACCCAAAAGGTACTTTTATATAAAATGTTGCTTTTCAAGAAGTGTTGATTTTATCAAATCAGACAGTTCATATACAAAAGTACAAAATTCTCGTCTCGTTGAATTTTTGTACCTTATGTAATGTCTCGGTTTATGTATTCCATTGTGTATCATTTTCTTATTGTGGACAACTGATTAGTTAGGCTGATGCCCCAGAAAGAATTGTATTGCATATCATGAAAATGTTCAACCTTTTCGAAACAACAAATAAAACCTAATATGACAATATCATATTAGAATTTGGACTTGAGGTAAAACAATATTCTAACTAAATAAATGAAAATATAGAAAGTGCGAAAAAACAACTTTTGTTTTTTTTTTCAACATATACCAAGTTAATAACAAAGCAAATAAAAAGAAACAAGATAATTCGAATTGGACAGTGCTACATAATAATTAAATACTGTCAAAAACTATTTTTATTTAACGCTCTTGCTAATAATATTTTAAAAACTAACGAAATCCATTCAAGAGGTACAATTGGGCTTGCCAGACGGCCTTGATTTCGCTTGATTTACAAGAATTTTTAATGCTGGTCAAGAATCAAGAAAAAATATGTTTTGTCAAGATTTTTTTAAAGCCCAATCAGAAAATACCTCAAAAAATATTTCTAAAATTTTTTCAAACTTTTTCTTTAACAACGTTTTGTAAAAAACAATTGGACATTCCATTGAAATATTATAGTAAAGCCCCAGTGTAGAAACGGTAATGACATATCATTATTTTTTGGACTACCAGTAGTGACACCCACTTACCTTCTGCATTATTTTAAAACATATAATAATGCGTTACTGAGAATGACTTATTTTTATCATTATTTCAAATAGAAAAGAATTTTATAGATTTTTTTTTTAATTTTTTGAAATCTATTTTTAGACTCAATATTTTTTAAACACTGGTAAGGATATATGTAACCACATATTTTTTGATTTTTTGTATGTTGGCGAGTAAGCTTACTTGTGTGCAGCAGGTCAATTATGTTTTTATCTATTAAATATTACATGTCGATATAGCTCAGATGGTAGAGCTATTGACTGGCAATCTGTAGACCCAGGTTCGATTCCCGCACCAGGAAATTTCATTTAAAAAAAAAATACAATAAAAAATATTTTTTTTTATATAATTAATTTTTTCAAAATCTATTTTTAGACTCATTATTTTTGTCAGTACTGGTAAGCATATAGGTAGTGACATATTTTTAGATTTTTCGTATGCTGGTGTGTAAGCATAACTCATTATTTTTCGCGACATCGCCATATAAAGGCAATAAGAAATGTAATAACAAAAGTAACTAGTAATGATTTTCTACACTGGGGCGTTTTCTTTTAGTATATTTGTTTGAAAGTCTATCAACACTTATACTTCCCCCTATTTTCAACACTAACAATATGACAATATTGAACAGCTGATTGGAAACAGAAACCCTCATGAACACATATTTGTCTCCTACATTCAACACTAATAACTGTACTGTACTGAAAAATGTACAGAAAGCAACCTACAAAGTTTAAAAAACTTATCCCAATAGCTAATGCTTTTTGTGAAAAACCCTTCAGAATTTTAAATAATTGTATTCCAACGATAGGAATAGAATGTCATTCGATCCAATAAAAGCCAAGCTATTAATAAGAAAAAATTTTGATGAAGATTGCAAAAGTTTTCAAAACTTTCCTGTTTCCTGACGGTACATAGTTAGTTAATTCTGTATTTAAAAACAATCGCCCTTACTATCTAAATTTTTCAAATGTATATTTTAGTTAAAGTCGACTTTAGTTAAAATATTGGGTGGCAGTATGCCTTGACTTGGTTTATTTTTGGAGCATTCTGATTGGTTAATTTATTTTCAACCAATCAAAATGTTTGAAAATATTAATATTTTTGAAGGGTTTTCATACACAAAATGAATAAAACTGAATGATTAAAAATAAAGTCGACTTAAAATTTTTAAATACTCCTTTAAGGCACATCTACACGGGATAGAAAACTTGCGAGATTTTATGAAAATGCAGCTCTGTATAAGTCTACGAAATGTAATCTCTAAACCACTGACAATTGCTGTCATGCACTATTTTTTTATTTAGTAACAATTTTGAAAATGTTTTGTAACATTATTGAATATTTCAGTTGATTAAATGCACTTTTTGGTATTTGGAGAAAAAATTATTCTTTGAAATACAAAAATTTTAATAAAAACAAATTCTTGACAACTAGAGATGGTACTTTTACGATAAAAATTAGTGCCAACAATATTAGAGATGACAAATTTAACGCAAACTCTACGAGATTTTCCCGTGTAGATGTGCCTTTATAGTAAGGGCCAATAAATATATATGGCAAAACACGAAATTTTTTAACTATATAAAAAGACTGAAACCACTGTGTTTTAAGTGTTACTTTTTCTTATGTTTTTTTTTTTTTTTAATTTATTTTTACTGAATTGTTTTTGTCTCATTTTTTATAAGGTTTTGTTTAATACTTTTTAGAAAAAGAATTAAATTTTTATAAAAAAAAAATAAATTAAACTGAAATACAACTACTAACGTATACGTGTTATATTAAAAAATTGTCAAGATTTTTTTTTGAAAATCAAGATTTTTTTGGTGAATGTCGAGCATTTTCCAACATTGAATCTGGCAACCCTAAGTACAATATTGTCAACTCGCTCAGACATACTTGTGCGTATGATGAATATTTTCTTAATAAATAATACTCATACGCTACAGTATATTTTTAAATTTAAAAATAAGTCTACAACTTTTGCAATTGTAATTCAGAAAATATCAATTTAAATACAGAATTTCCATTGGAAATTCAGATTTTCGATTTGAAATTCAGAAAATATCATTGGAATTAAAAAATAATTAATTAAAATCAATGTTATGTTTTTTGAATTTCAATGATATTTTCTGAAGTCCAATTGACGATTTCTGAATTTCAGTAGAAAAGACTTTATTTAATTAGAGAAATTAATAACAAAGGTCAGGCATTTTATAACAACTGTCCTGCTAAAAAGAAAGCATATGACATAAATTTCAAGCATACCGTATTTATTGTTCTATATGAGGGGTGGAAAGACTTTTTTCGCTGCGTGCCAGAAGCGGACAATTTTTTTATGTAAAAGTTTCTCGCATGCCACCTTTATTTTAGTTGTCTTTTGAAAGTTCTTTTTTGAAAATTTTTAATATTTGGAAAATTTCTTTTAAAAATGTCATCACAGATGACAGTACCCCAAAAAAAAGTTCGCCGTACACCGTCCAATCTAAATTATTTTTACAAGGAGGTTTCAAAAAGAAAACTTTTTTTGCCGAACGTAGGGGTCGCCATTTTACATTTTTCGTTATAACTTTGGCATTTACAGTCGGATCTTAAAGTATGATACACCGATGTTTTTCTCTCGGGGGGACCAATGTTTTGCTTTAAGGACCATTGCCCTCAAGTATCCCATTCTAGTATTTACCCACCAGATCTACAACCCTAATGTCAGAAAATTAAAGCTCGCAAAAAATCACTAAACTTTTGCTAAGGAGGTTTTTCGATAAACCCAGCAGAAATTTTTTTATTTGTTTTGTTGCCGAACACAGGGGTTGTATTTTTAAATTTTTTTTCATTGGATTTTTCCTTTGTAGCAAAACACTGGTCTTCTCGAGGCAAAAAAATCGATGTATCACACTTTAAAATCCGAATTTAAATGCCGAAGTTATAATGAAAAATTAGAAAAGGCGAGATCTAGTCTGCTTAGGAGTAGACTAGAATTTAATTTTTTAATTTTCGTTTACATTTAATGCTATTCTACCAGCCAATTGGTAAATTTGGAGCTCAAAGTAATTACTTCGAAGTAATTGCTAAGTTTTATTCATATGACCCAATGTATGTGCGCAGTGTAATATCAAACTTTTCGTACAATTCGTACAATTCTGAAGTTAACACATTTTCTCTTGCTTCCTTAAATTAGTGCGGCCCTAATGTACATCTAAGTAGTTGTTTAAAATGCAATAGTAGTAATTAAATATAAAATGTAGAACTTTGGATTAATGTAATTAAAAATCACAAAAGGGGGGAAAACAGTATGAAAAAAACTTGAATTAAACTAAATGAAATAATCTTAAATGAAAATCTTATAATACGAGTATAAATCTCTAAATTAACGTAAAAATAAGCCTTTGTTGAAAATGTCGATGATCCTTCATTAAATAAAGAGCTTAGCGGAATAAAAAACAATTGCAGGCATATTGAAATAAAAATATTTAAATGTAAAATTGTTGATTATATAAAGTAACAATAATAAAGTAAAATTCAAATACTAGTAAATTTAGTTAAATCAAATGACCATATTTGATTCCAAAATAATTTGCAATTTTAAGCGAAATATTGCTGTAGTTATATACCTACTGAAAATTAAACACAATTACCAACTCATGTTTTCAACTTAATTTTTAACAATTTCAAAACTTAAATTCTTAAAATTGTTTAGAAAGCTATAATAAACTATAACTTTTATTAATAATTTCCTGCACCTGCTGTTGTTCATATTTAAACTTATTTAACTTGTACACAGTGAGGTAATAAAAAACATTTTTTGTTCAGCATAATCATTACGAAGAAAAGCTATGAAAAATAATAATAACAGTTGCCAAAAAGATTTAAAGGATTATAAATTTTTATCTCAAAATCTTTATTATTATAGGAATAAAATAGTACATGGCTTGCTAGAAATATAATCATAATTTAACAATTTAAGTTTTCATAGACTTAAAAAAAAAAAAACTTATTGTCCTCACAATAGCTGTATTTAATCTCTTTTGATTGTATTTGAAGAAAGAACATTTATATAGTAAATTGGCGACCGTTTAAGTTTTCTATTGTTTATTGAGAGGATTACATGACACTCATAATAACCACCCACCAACCCAGGATATTAGAAAAAATGAGGAGGAAACTTTTAAGTAAAAAAAAAGAAAACAAAAATTAACCCTAAAATGTTTAAGATGATGTAAAAATTATCGCTGATTGTTTAGGAGGCTTCATGTAAAACACTTTACAGACTTGGACCTGATTTATGGTCAGAACTAAAAACTATTTTTATCTTAAATATTCCTTGAGTTAAAAATTGTGGTTTGAAAGAAATGACTTTTTAGTTTTTATTAAAAATTTTGTTAATTGTTAAAGTGAAAGGTGGTGAAAGATGAAGGGCTTCAAATATGGCAACACTGTAATTGCGCGAGATGTTAAATTTTTACAACAGTTGTTGGTCGCCATCTGATGGTGAGTTGGCGAACTTTGTTGAAGCTTTTTAGTTCATAGCCCTGTTATATTATTTTACTTCGGTGGGGTTAAGTGATATGGGAACACCGAAGGAGGACGCTGCGATATGTATGAGGGATAGCAAAATCTCACACATATTACTATTTTTCATAAATTGATGTTGCCTTGGTTGGGGCTCGAACCCGCAACCTCACGTGTAACAGTCTAACGCGCTAACCATTACACCACAGCGCCCACTAAAAATATACCTTGCAAAAAATTAATTTGATCGGAGAACACGTGCCGCATCGGCCCTGAAGTTTGAAATACGATTTACAAGGCAAAAAAATTACTTTTTTTTGGCTTTCTTTCAAAATACTGGCTCTTTAGTAACCCCATAAAATGTAAATAGAATCATAATCTACACTGAATTCCCTTTCTGGTAATGTATAAAAATCCAAAATCGGTTGGAAAATATTTTAGTAATTGCAATTTCCTCGGACCATTGTAGGGTTAAAGTGATATAAATTATGAAAATCGTAAAAAATAAAATATTTCTTTAAAAAATTTCTCAGATCCACAAATATTCAGATATAAATTTTTGTCTCTCTTGGGTTATGATAACCGAGTCCCAGCTATGGCCAAAAATAGGATTTGTTTTTTATAAATTTGCAAAACTCTAGTTTGCAGTTTTTTAAAATTTTGTTCAACAAAATATAAAAAAGTGGTCAAAGCACCGGAATTTATTAAATACACCTTAGAGAATAATTCCACTGGAAATTACATATATCCCTCTTTTAACTTAATAGTGACGGCGTTTTAAAGTTTAAAATTTTAGAGAAAAGTGTGATTTTGGCCAATAATTAAGATGATAGTATTAATTTTTGTGTTTTTAGTTAGCTGTAACAAAATCGCTTCCGATTTCTTTTACTTCTGATACCAGAGATTGTTTTCCGAAAATTTTGTAAAACTCCGACAACGTTAACCTTTTCTTTACCAAGGTCAAAGGTGAAATTTTTGAAATTTTAAAAATTTTTCCTGGAAGTGTATCAAAAGAATGTGTTGTTTCTTACGGAATTTGGTGAAAGTTGTCCTAATAACTCTGTTAACACCAAATTTTATACATAGTAATAAAAAATTAGAAATTAACCCTTATAGGCACATGGGGTCAAAATGACCCCAAATTTTTGAAATGTAAAATAGTGTAATTTGACATGAAAATCGATATGAAAACCTTCAATTAAGCATTTTCTAGATTTCTTTTTATGTGTGTAAGTATTTCTTTTTGTATATACGTTATTAAGAGCTTTTTTATTTTTGTTTGCAGAACTACACTCAACCAAAAAAGTCTGTAATGGCTACTGAAAATTTTGCTGTTATTACGGGAAATTTAACTGTTTTGAGCCCAGCGGTATTTTTTGCTAATTTTAGCAACACATGTCTGCTGATCTGTAGTACAACAAAATTAGTAGTCGCTACTAAATTTTAGAAAATTTTTTGTAAACTACAATTCAAAATCGATTTGCTAAAATTAGTTAAAAAACATACTAAACATCAATAATTTTAGTAAAATGAAATTAGTATAAATCCTATAAACAATTTCACTGGAATTCAAGTTGAAAACAAGTTCAATTCCAGCGCTGTTTTCCAGTTTCAAGGCTTGAATAAAACTTTAATTACATTTCATTTCAATAGCATATTCCAGCAAAAGGGAAACAAAAATTCAAGTTTGAACTATTTTTTTTAAATAAGCAAATGCTAGAATTTGAAATATACTTTACTTTAAGCAAAATTTAAAGCACTTGAATTTTTAAAACCTATGTGCTTATTGGGAATAATTCGGGGGTAATTTTCTAAAACACTTCGGTGAAGTGTTGCGTTATTTTCATAGAAATTGTTTTTGTTACAAAAACAATTTACATTGAAAGTTCCATTCACTTCACCCAAGTGTTTTACGAAATTAGGTAGTTAGTTGGTGCTACACTCACCACAATATATTTTCCATAACCGACTGAGGTTTATTTAAAAAGTAATAGGTAAAGTTTGTTTTCAATTGAAGAATCAATTAAAATACATTGAAACATATTGTTTAACTTTTTTTTTTATCAACCAATAAAAAACAAACTAGAAAAAATATGTATCGTCGATAGGAGTTGTTATTTTCAGTCAAATTTTCTATTTTTAGATTTCTATTTTTAGAAAAAATAATTTAAATAATTTCGTGGTTTTCTGTTTTAAAACAAAAAATTCAAATTTTTTCGGTTTTATTTTTTGTTAAAATAGTTTGTTTATATACAAAACTATTACAATTCAAATTACAAGAAATTCTTTACCCATACACACAAACATAGCCAATAACGAGTAAAAAGGTTAAAGTCGGGCATGCCGACTATACAATACCCTACACCAGTCTGGTTAAAAGCCAACTAATGTTTGGATCCGAAATTCGAATGGGTTAAAATGGGGCTTGTGTCAAAATTTTCTATAATGTGAGTCAGCGCACCAAATTTCATTAAAATATCTTAATATTTGCGACCTGCAGTTTGTAACCAAGTCAATTTTGGGGGACCCTTATATGGGCGCTAGGTCTAAACATGGACCGATGTTCACCAAAATCAATAGGCTTCGTCCTTGGGCCAACATAGGTCTGTGTACCAAATTTCATCAAAATATCTTAATATTTGCGACCTTCAGCGTATAAACAATATAATTTTGGGGGGGACCCTTATATGAGCACTAGGTCTAAACATGGACCGGTGTTAACTAAAATCAATAGGCTTCATCCTTGGGCCAGCATAGGTCTGTGTACCAAATTTCATTAAAATATCTTAATATTTACGACCTGCAGCGTATAAACAGTATAATTTTGGTAGGACCCTTATATGGGCACTAGGTCTAAACATGGACCGATTTTAACCAAAATCAATAGGCGTCGTCCTTGGGCCGACATAGGTCGGTGTACCAAGTTTCATCAAAATATCTTAATATTTGCGACCTGTAGAGTGCGCACAAAAATGCATGGACAGACAGACAGACGGACGGACGGACAGACGGACATCGTTAAATCGAAATAAAAAAAAAATTCTGAGCCGATCGGTATACTATAAGGTAGGTCTAGGACCAATAGTTTTTGGTGTTACAAACATCAGCATAAACTTATAATACCCTGACCACATAGTGGTGTAGGGTATACAAATATGAACGTGTATGTTGTGTATGGTGTAGTGTTTTGAAAATTAAACAAAAAAAAGCTTTCAAATGTGCAAACCACAAAATCGTTTATTTTTACCTTTTCTCAGTTAAAAATTGATGATTGTTTTAAAAGACTTTTCAATTATTTTTATTTCTTTTATGGTTTGTTTAAACAATGTTTGAAAATAAATAGCAAAATGGTTGAATATAATGAAAAATCACTACCCAGCCAGCAATTTCGGAGCGCTCATAAATAAGATTCCTGTATGGCTCATAGAAATGATTATTGATTTTTTGAAAACATTCTTTTTTTGGTAGAAAATGTGAAAAAACAATCCAAAAAGTTGTCTCTACAATCTAAAAAGCTGTCTCAAAATGAGGGTTAATTTTTCGGACACAAAGAAGATTCCAAAATTATTTAAATTTATAAGTTCTTTTTTCTGAGTCATTTCTGAGTACACAGGGGGCTCTTTTGGCCGGACCACTTTCATAGGAAAAAGTGGAAAAATGTGTATATTTTTGGAGCACATTTCTAAGTCATTAATGATCATCTTTGTTTGCTGGGTAGTCCTTTTTTAATTGTGTTTTAAATTAATTTAATAGGTATTTTAGGTTGTTGTTAAGGATAAAATATTTTCAGTGTACTTAATTTCAGTTAATTGTTGTAAACTATAATTTAAAATCAATCTGCTGAAATTAGCAAAAAAGTGTAAAAAATAAAAAGTCTAAAAAATAAATAAATATATAAATAAATAAATAAATAAACTGTAAAATCTAAAAACAAATATCCCAGCAAACAAAGATGATCATTAATGACTATGAAAGTGGTCCCTCCAAAAGAGCCCCCTGTGTACTCAGAAATGACTCAGAAAAAAGAAAATATAAAATCGAAATTTTCCTCATAAATTTAAATAATTTTGTAATCTTTTTTGAGTCCGAAAAATGAACTCTCATTTTGAGACAACTTTTTAGATTGTAGAGACAACTTTTTGGATTGTTTTCTGAGGGTTCATATTTTTTACCAAAAAAAGAGTGTTTTCAAAAAAAACAATAATCATTTCTGTGAGCCATTTAAGAATCTTATTTATGAGCGCTCCGAAATTGCTGGCTGGGATAATATAAAAAAAAAATTTTTTCTTTCGATTGTAACAAGCGTATAATTACTTCATCGTACTTGAAATTTGAAGTCAAAATTGCGAACGGTTCTCCAGTTATTACGTTTTTATGTATTGGAGATACAATAAAATTTTCTGAGTGTTATTTTCAAACTAAAAATATATCAATAGTAGCAAATATAAACTAAACAAGAATTGTAAAAAATCAATGAATTCTTGTAAATAAACTTTTTTAAATTAGTATATTTTTCTGCTAAATTTCGCGCTCGGTTTTGGAAAATTATTAAAATATTTTGCTGAAATCAGCAGCGAAAATTAGTAAAAAAATCCGTCATTTGTAATTAGAAAATAGCTAAAATGATTAATAAAAAAAATTGCACTAAAAATCAGTATAAAAACAGTAAAGTGCGATTGGAAACTGTTTACAAATTTTTTACTAACTTTTTTATCTGAGTGTACTATAGGTCGCAATTATTAAGATCTTTTGATGAAATTTGGTACACCTACTTATAGTCTAAACCCGAAGTCTCTGGATTTTGATTTAAATCGATCAATGGTTAGACCTGGTACCCATATAAAAGTCCCCCCAAAATTGATTTGTTTGCACGCTATAAGTCACAAGAAAGAAATGTTAATGAAATGTGGACATTAGCCCATGGACAAAGGCTATTGATTTTATGTAGAATCGGTCCATGTTTAGATTTAGTGCCCGTGTGAAGGTCGCCCCAAATATGGGCATGTTCGCACGCTACAACTCGCAAATATTAAGGTATTTTAATGAAATTTGCTACACCACATCGGTCCAAGAACGAAGCATATTGATATTGGTTTAAATCGGTCGATGTTTAGACCTAGTGCCAATATAAAGGCCCCCCCCACCCAAAATTGGCTTTTTCTCACGCTACATGTCGCTAGTGCGATGACATTTTAATGAAATTTTGTGCGCTGACTCACATGTACTTTAGGACGAGGCCTATTTATTTCATATAAGATCAGTCAATATTTGGACCTATCGCCCTTATGGAATGTATTTCCGATTTTCTATTAAATGCACCTAATATTAGGTAAAATCAAAATTTTTACCGTCATTCTATTTTTTTTCCTTTTGTAGACTAATTTTAATACAACCACATTTCAAGCCATTCGAATTTCGTATCCAAACATTAGTTGAGTTTTAACGAGACTTGTGTAGGGTATCGTATAGTCGGCATGTCTCACTTTAACATTTTTACTAGTTTTAAATTGAGATAACTTTTGAATAAGTTAGATGACCTTGTGGTGTGGTTCTGTATGCGATTTTGGGGTTTAACCGGTCTTTCTTAAACTTTTTGTTTTTACAAAATTGAACATTCGTCATAGGGTTAAAAAAACTAGATTTTATGGAAAGTAACAACAAAGAGGTTTTTATGTTTTTATGATTTTATAAAATATTTTATTCTTTCAAGTTTTGTTTGTAATGTTGTTTAAGTTTTTGAAAAAAAAACTTGTGTCTCTGTCTTTTTTCTGCTGCCGCTGTTGCTGCAAACAACTTTAAAGTCTTCTTGTTGTCAAACTTTATCATCTCAAGAACATTATTTTTTTTTTAAATATTTTCTTTGTCTTTTTGTTTTCTAAAGTATGCAAGCAAAATTCTTCACTTAACTATATTTTTTCTCTTATTTTTTTTTGTGTCCTTTGGAGGCACATTGTCTTGCAACACTTGCCTGATGGCCTATAAAGAAAAAGGGTGGTATAGATATGATTAGTTTATATTTATGTAAAGATAAACTATTTTTCCAACTATAAAATTTTTTCTTTTACAGTTAACATTTTGAAATATGGCATATTGATCGTCATATAGAAAACTTTAATTATAAGGAAACTATCTCAAGTGATGAAATATGAATTTTATGAAAGTTTGAAATGTGAAAAGCAAATCTGAAATTGTTAGTTGTATTGCAAAATTATACACATATAGAGAAAATCGATTCATTATAACAACCGAAGTTTTTGCTAACTGAATAGTTTGGTTGAAGCTAGTAATACATTTGTTAGTGAAGGCAGAAATTCGGTTAACACAATAGAATTTTAGTTGAAGCTCCACATTTCATTTAGGTTAGGAATACTTTTAATTGCAACAACCAAATAATTCGCTTGATGCAACCAAACCATTCAGTTGGAAAAGAAAGAACCAATGACTAATTTGGTTCTCTATGTATTATTTTTAAAACTGTTTTGATATTTTATTTAAAATGTTCAAATTAACATGATGTCCATTAAGTGGATACGAAACGACCTCGTTTTAAACTTATAATTCATTTTCAAAATAGAGATTTTTGATCTTTAATTGCGTTGATTATAATTATATATGGATGAAATCAAAAAATGTGATAAATTTTTGGGCCAAATTTGTGAGAAGCAAAAAGTGTTAATATTTCGGTTTTTTCTTAATGGAATCAGTAAGTTTAGTCATTATAAACCTAATTGCAAAAAATCTCATCTACAAGTTGTCGCAATAACTTTTTTTGCACAATTTTAATTTTTTTTTTGTAACGGAGTTTACATTTCTGCAAGCAAAAGATATAACAAAAAAAATTGCGTACGAATTTTCTTCAATTTTTTAGTTTTTCGTATTTGGGTTTTCAACTTGCTTTCCAATGATATATAATTTGTGTTTATCAAATTGACGGTTTCGCGAATAAAAATACAATTCATTCCGCGAAAAAAATTTTATTTTTTTTAAAATTTTGTATTTTTGGTCCTTTTAAATGCTTTTCAAAAATATAAAATTTTTTAAAATCCAAACAGCGGTTGCGCAGTTACAAAATAATATATTAAAAACATAACATTTCACGATCAAAAAATTCTTAAATTGTGTGAAACAAATTTAATTTGTCAAACTAATGTCAGTAATGACTCGAAATATCGATTCAAAACCAATGAAATGCAAAATCAATCGTTTTTCGCTCCAGCACTGATAACTTTCTTTGATTTGACGCAAAATTTCTAGTTAAATCGTCTTTTGACGCATAAATATTAGTTGAATCACCTCTGTTTATGGTTATTTTAAAATATTTTAAACATTTATCTAGATTTATTTGAATGAAACCTGATGCAAACAATTGTGGTTACGGAGTTTACAGTTACGGAGTTTACATTTGGTTAATGTTTTCGTTTTCTTTCAGAAACCCTTTACCAGAATTTTTTTTCCGAAACAAAATCACATGATGCCTACAAGGTGAATCCAAATATGACATTGTTTTTCTTACTCGTTAAATAGTTTGGTGTAAAAATTAGGAACGGAGTTTACAACATTTTTTCAAATCTTATTAAAGACATCCTTTTTCATCTCGAGAATGTTACATGCTGCAGAAAAGCTTCAAGTCTGTTATACTGGATGATTACTTACAGTCCAACGATCATTTGAGTATAAATAACATTATACTTTTCGCAATATAAATAATAGATAACTCCAAAATTCTGGTATATGCATTTTTATCAAAAATTATGACGAAAAATCGTTACAGAGTTGAAGTCGTGATAGCTAAGATATACGAAAGAGTTTGTAAAATGTATTAATTTTTATTAAAAACGGCACTTTTCCTCTTCATAAAAATTCTTACAGTTAGTGTTTAGCTTTATTGGTTATTAAAATATAAGCTATTAAAGTTAAAAAAACCTTATGAGTTACTTGTTACGGAGTTTACATTTGGCCTATAAAATTGGTCACAAATTTTATGTATTAACCAAAAATTGGTCAGATTGTTATAAATTTTGTAAAACACGTGACAATGCGCTGATATATATTGAAATATATAACTTAAATGTAATCCATGCACTAGAAATTAGGTGGTTACACGGTTTTTATCACATTTTTTGATAACACCCATATATATGAAAAATCTAGAGACTGAAATGTAGTAATTTCGGTTTTATAACAAAATAATTCAATTTCTTCAATCAAATTTGAGAGTGAATGCCTTAAAAGCTTAACAGTGCACAAATGCAGCCATATTTATCATTATAATGAAAGATAGCTTTGTACTTACTTAAAATTGTTAAGCCCTTCAAAGAATTTGTTGAAAGCATTTTTACAGATTTAAACTGAGCGTTTAGTTTCTTATATAGTCTATTCTCTACTTTCAAATCTTCAAAATTTAAATTTTAAATCCAATTTTGTTTAATTTGTTTAAAAGTTTCGCTTTTTAAATTTGATCTTTCATAGATTTTCCCCCATTTAAATATATTTTTTAAACTAAATGTATATGTATATTTGATTATATTTTTCACTTTTCTTATTATACTTAAAACCATTTAAAAGATAACAAAAAAGTACTATCGCCAACAATTTCCACATCCTTCTTTTTTGTTCAAGATAAAACACCAAATAAAAACAATCAGAAGAAAAAAAGCACAACTGAAAATAAAGTAAGAAAAATCTAAAACTTCAACAATTTTCACAGGCATCATAACTTTCTCTTCTTTATTGTATGGTACGTGTGACTGTCTTTCTGACTTCTTATGGCCACGTTGTTTTTTTTTTTTTTTTTTTTTTTTGTTAATTTTTTTGTAAACGTTTGGTAACAAAAAAAGTTGCAGACAATTTATAACATTTTCTAGATGAGTATAACAAAAAAAAAATACAATTTTCCTGTGAATAATTGTAGGAAATACCAACTACAATAGTTCGTAACAAAACCACCAACCTAAATGAAAGAATGCCATGAACATGGATTGGATTGTGTGGGAAAACTAAATTGAAGCTGAATATTTGAATTTTTATGTGTCTGTGTTTGTGAGTGTATTACACATTTATTTTTATTTTAAAGATAACAAACAGCATTTTCAAAGCTCATAATAACAGCAATACATACACACACTTACGCTCTGTCATATTCTCAGTTATTGAGTCCTCATTGTTACAACCAGAGCAGACAAAAAAAAAATAGAAGCAAAATCCCGTGTATTTAAAGCAAAAAAGTATTGTAAAAAAAAGGAAAAGCAAAAAAACTCAAAATTAAGAAACAAAAAAATATATTTTTATTTTTAACTCCACAATTTCCTTGAGCTTAAGGTTTGTTTTTTTATATATAAAAAGTTTTTTTTTTATTTTCAATATTTCGCTACTCCATTGTGTAGCACAGTCTCAGAACAATACCGTTGTGGCAACGGAATTTTGTGCCAACCGAATTGATTCGGTTGCTGCAACCTCGAATTCAATTTCAATTCGGTTGCGACAACCAAATTACGAGGTTGCAGCAACCGACCCAATTCGGTTGGAAAAAATTGGGTTGTCACAACGGAATTATTTTGAGAGTGCATCTTCAGGAAATAACAATTAAATTAAATTGTTTATAATTTGTTAATTTAATTTTCTTGTCGTTTATTTAACGTTTTTTTTTTATTTATTTTTAACTCCACAATTTCCTTGAGCTTAAGGTTTGTTTTTTATATATAAAAAGTTTTTTATTTTCAATATTTCGCTACTCCATTATGTAGCATCTTCAGGAAATAACAATTAAATTAAATTGTTTATAATTTGTTAATTTAATTGTTATTTCCTGAAGATGCTACACAATGTAGTAGCGAAATATTGAAAATAAAAAAACTTTTTATATATAAAAAAACAAACCTTAAGCTCAAGGAAATTGTGGAGTTAAAACTAGAAAAAAAGGTTAAATAAACGACAAGAAAATATATATTTTTATGAGCAATAAAATTATTTTTGAGCAAAAATCTTAAAACAAGCAATTTGAAACTCAAAAATCTTAAGAAAGCTAAAAAAAATTGAAAATCCAAAAAAGCAAAAAGAAGCAAATATGAGTAAAAAAAGCAAAAAAGAAGCAAATTTGCCTTCTCTGATTATAACACATATTGTTTGTATGTATTCCCATATATGGTGGGAAAAATTTATACTTACTGCCTAAAGAAACAGGTCAAAGAATACATAAAGTTTTTGACCTTTTACAAATTTTTTCTTATTTTATTTTTGATTCTTTTTTTATTTTTTGTTAAAATGTTCTATTTCAGTTTACTCTAGAAGTTTCAAAACATGTTTTCTTTTTAACTTGTGGTTTAAATTTTAATATTGTATATTATTCTCTTTGTTGAGTGTGTATGAGTTTAAGAATAATAAAATTTTCACAAAAATATGATATTAAATTTGTCTTCTTCATTTTTTGTGTTTTTTTTATGATTTTATCTTATTTAAATTGGTATGGAAAGTATTTTTAGTACTATTTGGAAATAAATAAAAATTATTTACTTACATAAAGAAATTTTTGTAATAAAAGGCACTGTTTTATTAAATGGTACTTTTTTAATAGAAGGTACTTTTTAATAATTTAATTTATTTCTATTCATTGCTACAAATAAGACTTAGAGTCGCTTAAAGGTGTCTCTTAATAAAAGGTGCTTTTTTTAATAAAAGGTACTTTTTTAATAAAAAGTTCTTTTTTAATAAAAGGTACTTTTCTAATAAAAGGTACTCTTTTAATAAAAGGTTATTTTTTATAAAAACTACTTTTTTAATAAAAGGTCAACTACTTTTAATGGTCAACTACTTTTATATGCAAAAATGGTACTTAAGTAAAAGAAATTTCGCCACGATTACAAAAATGATGATATTTTGCGAGATCTAAAAGAAATAAAAAATCTTCTCTGCGGCGCTCACATATTTCCCAAAAAAGAAAACCCAAACAATTAATCCGTACTAAAAATTATTTTATTTTTTTTAAATATTAAAATTGCTGTCGATATTCCGAAACCTACTTCCCAACAATATGTGTCCTACTTGGACTATAATTCTGTGAATATGGAAGTTTTAGAACGAACTGTTCACTCTCTTGATTTTAGTGGAATATATGCAACGAATAATGTAAATCTTCAATTGGAGATTTTTATGGCTAACCTCTATGTTTTAAACTCCTTAGTGCCTGTCGTACGGCGTAAGATAGTTTTTAAGTCTGTTGACTGGTTTAACTCCCCTAATATTGTCTATCATATATCTTTACGAGACTTAGCCTACAAATATTATCTTCTGAACAGAAGTTCACTGAATTGGGCTGTTTATTGTGAGCACAGAAATCGTGCAAAGAGAGTTATTAGGGTAGCTAAGAGGCGTGCCTATTCAAGCATGTTTAGGGATCATAGTCCTAGACAAATGTGCAGCTATTTAAGGGGAAATGGTTGTTTGGAGACTGATAATCAGTTTATCTCTGCTAATGCTGACGAGGTAAATGTCTATTTTGTTTCGTGTCAGATAGATGATAACCCCAATTCTATGAATTTTTCAGGGGGTACTTTAGGTGGTGGTTTTTCGTTTCGTTGTGTGAATCTGGGAGAATTGCGCGCAGCATTGGGGAAGATTAAATCTAATGCTGTACGTAATGATTTTTTACCATTAAAATTTATTAATTTAGTTTTTCCGTTTGTGTCTTCCCATATTCTTCGGTTGGTTAATTCTATTTTTACTACTTCCGTCTTTCCGAACGATTGGAAGAAAGCTAGGGTGATACCCATAAAAAAGGAAGGTCTTTCCAACTCTTTGGATAATTTGCGTCCGATATCTGTCCTTCCGATTCTCTCGAAGGTGGTTGAGCATATTGTAAAGGATAAAATGATCCTACACCTTGATAGTAACTCTTTAATACACTCATCTCAGTCAGGCTTTCGTCGTGGGTATAGTACTGGTGCCCTTCTTCTTGGTCTAACGGATTCGATTAGAAAATTTTTGGATAATGGTAAAAATGTAGTTCTTCTTTCACTGGATTTATCTAAAGCTTTTGACCGAGTGATACATTCGAAACTTGTGGACAAACTGTTTAATTTGTTTGATTTTTCATCACAAGCTTGTAAACTTATATCCTCTTATCTGAGTTGTAGAAGTCAGTTTGTTTCGATTGGCGATTCTTTTTCTTTAACGAAACCAATAACCAGTGGTGTACCTCAGGGGTCTGTTATTGGCCCACTACTGTTCATGATTTACTTGAATGATCTTCTTACATTTGGGAATGGTCTATCATGTCAGTCTTACGTTTATGCGGATGATGTTCAGTTTCTTTGCTATGCCGATTCGCAATTTGTAGATGTCTTGGAAGACGGTGTAAATTTCATCATACATGAGGTTATATCTTGGTCTTCTGGCAATGGTTTTGTTGTCAATCCAAGAAAGACGAAGTTAATGGGTTTTGGTTTCGATACTGATACTATAATGGTTACTCTCGACGGCATGAGAGTTGAATTTGTGGATAAGATTAAGTGTCTTGGAGTTTTAATTGACAATCATTTAAATTTCTCATCGCATATTAATAACGTTTCTTCGAAAATATCATTCTTGTTGAGAAGGTTATATTCTCTTGACTTGTATCTGCCTCTCTCAATTAGGATGCGCGTGGCACATGCCTTGTTGATGCCTCATATATTATATTGTGTCGAGGTATTTTCTGGTACCACAGGCGGTGAATTTAATAGGTTTACCAAGATTTTCAATAGAATTATTAGATATGTTTTTGGCCTAAGACTTCGCTCTAATGTGACTCCGTACGTAATCCAATTTCTTGGGTGCTCTTTTGTTAATTATGTAGGTATGAGGTTATTGATATTTTTTTACAAAGCAATGGTTAATGGGTTTCCGGACTATATATTTGACAACTTTCTTTTGTCCAACTCGGAAAGAAACCCCTAACTGGTTTATCCAACACATTATACTACTATGTTCGAGCGATCATTTCAGATTAGGCTTTCAAAAATATGGAACGATCTACCTCTATACCTGAGAGGTTTTGCTTTTTCACCCCAGGTCTTTAGGCGAAAGCTTAAGGATTATGTAGCTATTCATGAGTTATAGCTTTTTATTTGTGATACTATTTTTATCTCTCTCGACCTTTTCTTTTTTTATTATCGCTGCACTTAGGAAAATCTGGTGATTGTATTATTATTATTATTTTTATTATTATTTATTTTCATTATTATTTATTTTTATTATCTTTATTTAAATTATTTTTTTGTAGTAGCTTTTATTAATCATATATGGCCCCCAGGGCTTTGGTTATGTAATTTGAAGTAAATAAATGCTGTATTTATTATTAAAAAAAAAAAAAAAAATTATTTTATTTTTTTTTAAGAATACTAATATATTATAATAATATAATATATTATAAATAATTAATACGAATACTAATTAATACTAAAAAACTTTATATATACTAAAATTTATCACACTTAACAGTTCCAATAACAACTAAAATCACTTTTTTTCCTCTAATTTTTGGACCAAAATTAACCTAATAATTGCATTGGCAACTAAAGTCACTTTTTTTCATGAAATTTTTGGACCAAAATAAAGTTTAACCTAACCTGAATGTTCTAGAATGTACTAAAATGGATTCAGTTAGGATCACGTTTTATCGATCACAAAAATAAAACAATTTTTTCAAATGGTCCCAATGTAGAAACGGTAGACATATCATTATTTTTTGGACTACCAGTAATGACACCCACTTACCTTCTGCATTATTGTAAAACATATAATAATGAGTTACTGCTAATGACTTATTTTTATCATTATTTCAAATAGAAAATAATTTTCTAGATTTTTATGAAAATTTTTTGAAATCTATTTTTAGACTCAATATTTTATATGAGTCTATATATGTATATGTAACCTCATATTTTTTGATTTTTTGTATGATGGCGAGTAAGCTTACTTGTGTGCAGTAGGTCAATTATGTTTTATCTATTAAATATCTGTAAACCCAGGTTCGATTCCCGCACCAGCAAATTTTATTTAAAAAAATACAATAAAAAATATTTTTTTTATATAATTTATTTTTTTGAAAATCTATTTTTGGACTCATTATTTTTGTCAGTACTGGTAAGCACATAGGTAGCGATATATTTTTTGATTTTTCGTATGCTGGTGTGTAACCATAACTCATTATTTTTCGCGACATCGCCATATAAAGATAATAAGAAATGTAATAACAAAAGTAACTAGTTACTATTACCAACCCAGTGTAGAAAATCATTACCAGATATGTGGTTATGTAACTACATACTTGGTAATGGTAACTAGTTACTTTTGTTATTACATTTCTTATTACCTTTATATGGCGATGTCGCGAAAAATAATGAGTTGTCGTTACACACCAGCATACGAAAAATCAAAAAATATATCGTTACCTATGTGCTTACCAGTACTGACAAAAATAATGAGTCTAAAAATAGATTTTCAAAAAAATAAATTATATAAAAAAAAATTTTTTTTATTGTATTTTTTTTTTTAATAAAATTTGCTAGTGCGGGAATCGAACCTGGGTCTACAGACTGCCAGTCAACAGCTCTACCATCTGAGCTATATCGACATGTAATATTTAATAGATAAAACAAAATTGACCTGCTGCACACAAGTAAGCTTACTCGCTAACATACAAAAAATCAAAAAATATGTGGTTACATATATCCTTACCAGTGTTTAAAAAATATTGAGTCTAAAAACAGATTTCAAAAAATTAAAAAAAAAAATCTAAAAAATTATTTTATTATATTATTATTTGAAATAATGATAAAAATAAGTCATTATCAGTAACTCATTATTATATGTTTTAAAATAATGCAGAAGGTAAGTGGGTGTCATTACTGGTACTCCAAAAAATAATGATATGTCATTACCGTTTCTACACTGGGAAGTTTGTAGTTACATAACCACATTTCTGGTAATGATTTTCTACACTGGGGTGAGGAACTTTCTTTTTATTTGAGTACAATTTTTTTCGTATAAAAAACATTATCCATTTTTCGGCCCTACCTAAGGTGTCTAAAATACGCTAAAATAACTCTAGTCCCACATTTTATGAATCTCAACAGATTCATACACCACTACGTGGAGAGGGTATTATACGTTTGTGCTGATGTTTGTAATACCAAAATATATTGGTCCTATATCACCCTTATAGTATACCGATCGTCACAGAATTTCGATTTAACGATGTCCGTTCGTCCGTTTGCCTGTCTGTCCATGCATTCTTGTACGCACTATGCAGGTCGCAAATATTAAGATATTTTGACGAAATTTCGTACACCGACTTATGTTGGCCCAAGGTCGAAGCCTATTGATTTTGGTTGAAATCGGTCCATGTTTAGACCTAGTGCCCATATAACGGTACCCCCCGAAATTGTCTTTTTTACACGCTGTAGGTCGCAAATACGAAGATATTTCAATGAAATTTGGTTCGCTGACTTATATGGTCCCAAGAAAAAAGATAAAAGATGATTCTAGATAGGATCGGTCCATATTTGGACCTATCGCCCATATGGGCTATATGTTCGATTTTCGCTTCTTTTATGATTTTATAGAAAATTTTGACACAAGTCCGTTTTAACCCATTCAAATTTCGGATCCAAACATTACCCTATAAACAATTTCACTGGAATTCAAGTTGAAAACAAGTCCAATTCCAGCCCTGTTTTCCAGTTTCAAGGCTTGAACAAAACTTTAAATACATTTTATTTCAATGGCAAAAGGGAAACAAAAATTCAAGTTTGAACTATTTTTTTTTAAATATACAAATGCTAGAATTTGAAATATACTTTACTTCAAGCAAAATTTAAAGCACTTGAATTTTTAAAACCTATGTGCTTATTGGGTTAGTTGGCTTTAAGTCGGACTGGTGTAGGGTATTATATAGTCGGCATGCCCGACTTTAACCTTTTTACTCGTTTTTAAAATCCTGAGGAAATTTCCTCTCGTTGGAGTAACCACACTTGCATGTAAATACGCCTCCAGGTTTTTTGGACAAAGTGGGCCGTCACTAATCTTTAATTTTGTTTTTTTTTCATTCCGGAAGGGATTATAAATTTTTGTGTTTTGAGGTATGTCCGCTAAAATTAATTGTTGCCTTTTTTGTATCAAAGTTTAGTTATATAGTTCCCATATAGTAAACCCATGTCTTATTTGATCTAAAATAGCGGAGTATTTTTACACTCATAGAAATAAACCTATAAAAAAGCTGAAAAAGCTACTAAAAGTTAGTTAAACATGAATTTTCAGAAAAAACCGCTGAAATTAGCAGTTTTTTTCTAAATACTAGTAAGATAAGATCGGTAAAAACCAAACCATTAAAAATTTTCAAAATTTTAGTTATAAAGGGTTCTTCAATAAGAGCGCTACAAAAGTTTTTTTTAAATAAAACAAAAACGGTTTTGGATATCAATGAAATTCTTTATTCCTGTGAAAGTTCGTTCGATGCCATTATGTATGGAAATCGATCTCTTTTGCATGGCCACCACGGGCACGCTTGCAGAAGTCCAGACGCTAAACCCAATTTTCGAGGGTTTTCAAGCATAAATCGGCCGATATTCGTACGAAGTTCATCAATCGTCGCTGGCTTGTTGGCATAGACCATAGATTTGACGTAGCCCTACAGGAAATAGCCCAACGGCGTCAAATCGCACGACCGAGGCGGCCAATCGACTGGATCATTTCGTGAGATAACACGTTCTCCAAACTTGGTTTGCAATAAATTGATTGTGACATTCGCTGTGTGGCTTGTGGCGCCGTCCTGTTGGAACCACATGTCCTCCAAGTCCATATCATCCAATTGGGGCCAAAAATATTCGGTTATCATTGAACGGTAGCAATTCCCATTCACAGTAACGTGCCGGTCTTGATCATCACGGAAGAAGTACGGCAATACAATGACGCCGCCGGCCCATAAACCGCACCAAACCGCAATTTTTTCGGGATGCAATGATGACTCATGGAGTACGTGTGGATTGCTGTCTGACCAATAACGCATATTTTGTTTATTGACGAAGCCATTCATTATGACGCTACATTGGACGTAGCGCTCTTTACGTTGAGGCCACTGACTCCGAATTTCGGTAGTAAATTTTAATAATTTCGACTCGTTGTTGGCTCGTATATCTTTCCATCATGAAATGGCAAACCTTACTGAAGAGAAATATCAAAAGAGCGGCAAGAAATATGGCGTCCTTTGCTCTCCCTGTCTTTCTACTTTTGTAGCGTCCCTGTTGAAGAACCCTTTATTTGAGTTACTTCTAGTTAATTGAAAATGACAAATTATACTGTAAAATATGCAGAAATTTTGTTAAATTTTAGTAGACTAAAATTAGCAAAAGAAAACTGTTATATCTATAAAATTTTTGTTATTTTTAAGTTGACTTTAGTGGAATGAACCTAGCAGTCTATCCCACTAAAATCAGCAGAAATTTTTGCTAAAGAAACAGTAAACAGCTGATAAACAGAAAGCTCAATTTTTATTTGCAAAAAAAAAAAAAAAAAAAAAAAGAAAACTTTGGAAATTAAACATTTTTTTTTTGGTTTTTTAGTCTTTAGTAGGTTAAGTTTTTATTTTCAATTAACTAAACCTTAATTCAAATACGATTATTTAAAATTCTGTATATTTAACAATTTTATATTTGCTGCTTCCATTACTAATACTCAGCAAAATAATCTTCTAATTTCAACAGTTTTTTCTGCATGATTATTTTTAACATTCAGAAAATATCATTCAGTTGTTGAATTAAATTTTAACTACATTTAAAATAAAACAAATAAACACCATAAAATACTGAAAATTCTTAACATTCGTTTTATGCAGTCGTTTTGTTTTTTTTTTATAAAAATGAATCAAATAAAATACACATACGTAAGTATATTTTGTTGGTTGTTTTGACTAATTTGTGGTTCATTTTATTAAGAGTCAAAAACAAAGGAAAATGTATGTTGAATTTAATGAAGTGTCCATAGTCCTGTTTTCAAGTGAAATTCCATTTATTTTTTTATATTTGCAGCGGTCTTTACGAACAAAATATTTTAAGTGTCCTTTTCATAAAAGTTTACAGAAAATCCCATCTTAGCGGATGTGTGAATGCATCCAGAAAACAGATTCGGTGATGACAACCCAATTTGTAGTTGATACAACTGAAATTTCAAATTAATTCTTTCTCAATTGGCTTTCTGTTGTCACAACTAAAAAATTCGGCTATCACAACCGAATCATTCGATTGGCTACAAATGCGGTTGTCAGCATCGCAACTGTTTTCTGGGTATGCGTATATTCTTTATACCAGATTTTAAAATCCAAGTTCTCACATTATTCTTTTAGTGGTAGATATTTTGTCTAATAGTGCATAAAAATGTTTAAATTGTTGAATCTTTTTCAACATTTTTTGCGTATTGGCAGATATATTTTTTCACTATACCCTACTTATTAAATACTTAACACCAAAGAAATTTATTTATGTTTCTTAAAAGAGAAAGAAAGACCCAAACCACAAAACCATTACAAAAGTCGATTTAAGATAATTGTAGAATATTTATTAGTTTATAGTTTTATTTGTTGAATTTAAATATCTATTCTTTTTGTAATTGGCTCTTCTAATGCAGTTATTTTTATTTTCTTAGTGAAATAGCAAAAAAAAAAACTATAGAAAATTTAGTTAAAAATTACCTTCCACACAAAACTGCTGAAATTACCAGAATGCTTTTGTTAAATACACTGTTCAATTTTTTCTCCAAAAAACATGGTTCTGACAACTGATTTTGGCAGAGGGGACAAAAAAATACACATATATCGGCGTTTTAAATGTCTGGCCCAATGTTTTTTTGGGGGGTTAAAGTTTCCTGCCTCTTGCAAATGTTTGTTGGGAATCGGCATAGGAAACCATGTGTGTGGTATAGGATGTAGTCAGCGAACTTATGTAAAACACTATGCGAAATATTTTTGTGAAACATTTTAACCTTCTAACTCTTCTATTAAAGGGACTTTTTTAGCTTCTTTTAAATGGGAACAAAAAAGGCCATTAAGTTAGAGGTTTAAAATTTACCGCAAAAATATTTGTCATGAAATTCTCTTATAAATTTCTGAAGACATTAAAGTTGAAAATTTAACTTCAATGCCAGAAATAAGAGAAAACTTAAAATGTGTTTCAGTGTTAATTTTGTAATTATTTAGAATTGGCGCTCAAATGTCCCACAAACCTGGATTTTGGGTGGTTAGTTTGTATGAGGAAAATGCTGTATATAAAATTTAACTATAACTTATCTTACAAAAGCAACCTACCCAGCAAAAACATGGTAATGACAGGTCATTACCATACGGATTACCAAGTAATGATAGGTCATTACCTTTTGCGTTACTTTAAAATACAAAATAATGACTTACCGATAATAAGTTATAGAAGTACTTGTATATTCGTGCAAAGTAATTACTTACTGGTAATTGATTAAATAAGTACTGATTAAGTCTTTTATATTAACATTTGATTTATAAATTTGTTTTGAACTAAATTTTCCAAGGTAAAAAGTTTTATTTTGCCAATATGACCAACTATTTTACAATGTAGGGTAACCACTTATTTCCTAACTTCTGAGTAACCACTTATTCTATCTTTGTGAGTAACTACTTATTCTTTTACTATGGGTAACTCGTTATTCCCACTTTTTTGTAAGCGAGAGGGTAATGACCACCCATTAATTTTTGGACATCGCGAACAAAAGTAATGTTGCGAGTAAATAGCCTGGTAAGTAGTGAAACCCTCTGTGTGCTACTTACTCGCTTAATTACTCGGTAATGTCTGTTTTTGCTGGGTATGTATAGATATATCTATTCATAAAAAAATTACTGGTTTATTTTTGTGACTGTACAAAACTTTCGTATACCATCTGTTTCTAGACTCGTAAGTAATTTCGTATAAATTTCTATTCTAAATGCATAGATACCCAGTTGGAAATATCATAAAGACGTCTTTAAGACATGTCGCTGACATTTTCCTGATGACAGGACAAATCATCTAGTGGTCTTTACGCGGATTGATGACATATCCTTAAGATGTCTGGAGGAATTGTTTACACAAAAAGCGGATGACACTTCACGACTATTAAGCAGTCCGTCACAAGTAGTGACCCTACGGGAAATTTTAACAAACTGTCACCGAACTGGCCCCTTTATATGAAATAGAGTGGTCACTTTTACATGACGTTGTCATATGAGGGGGAAATTGACCTCTTGTGACATGTCACAAGACAAATCCTAGGACAGGTTACTGAACTCTCAGAAAAAAACAAAGTTCAGGGACCTGTCCTGGGATTTGTCTTGTGGCATGTCACAAGGGCTCAATTTCCCCTCCTATGACAACGTCATGTAAAAGTGACCACTCTATTTCATATAAAGGGGCCAGTTCGGTGACAGTTTGTTAAGGGTTCTTCAACAGGGACGCTACAAAAGCAGAAAGACAGAGACAGCAAACGACGCCATATTTCTTGCCGCTCTTTTGACATTTCTCTTCAGTAAGGTTTGCCATTTCATGATGGAGAGATATACGAGCCAACAACGAGTCGAAATTATTAAAATTTACTACCGACATTCGGAGTCAGTGGCCTCAACGTTAAGAGCGCTACGTCCAATTTATGGTCGTCATAATAACTTTTGTAGCGCTCTTATTGAAGAACCCTTTATATAATCCCTACGGGAAATTTTAACAAACTGTCACCGAACTGGCCCCTTTATATGAAATAGACTGGTCACTTTTACATGGCGTTGTCATGGGAGGTGGAAATTGACCCCTTGTGACATGTCACAAGACAAATCCTAGGACAGGTCCCTGAACTTTGTTTTTTATGAGAATTCAGTAACCTGTCCTAGGATTTGTCTTTTGACATGTCACAAGGGGTCAATTTCCACCTCCTATGACAACACCATGTAAAAGTGACCAGTCTATTTCATATACAGGGGCCAGTTCGGTGACAGTTTTTTAAAATTTCCCGTAGGGATAAGACACGGGCGAGAAGAATTTGCTATAGATAAAGCAAAACCATCTTTGAATGGCTTAACATCTTTCAGAATAGAGCTATTTATAGGTATTTTTTTTTGTATAGCAATTTTTTTTTCTCCAGAAGTGTTGTCTCTCATGGCTTAGCAAAATCTTACGACTTTTTTAATGTAACAGCTAATCATTTTTTATATTTAGCATTTGTAGATTTGTGACAGATCTTCAAAATGTTTATTGTAGCCACAGAGTATTTTATGCAGCAAAAGAAAAGCTGTCATTTAATTTGAAATAATTGTGAAATATATTTTTATATTATATTTTATATTTCAACTTCAATGGAATTTCTAGTTTTAACTAGATTAAAAATTGTTATATCTATATAATACTCGTACGTACGTATCAACATACATTTTTTATGCAAACTTAATCAGGCTTAACAAAGTTTTTTTATTTATTTTTGTGAATTTGTTGAAAAAACAATATTTATTCCATTTAATTTGGTTACACATTTTTTATTTAATATTTTGTCAGAGCTGGGCCTTTGAGAAAACTAACAAAGAAGATATTTTAAGCTGAGAATACTACTTGTGTATATAGTATAAAGTAAATTATTATATTATTATTATAAAATAAATAAATTGGTAAGATTAAAAATCAAATAGTTGCTAAAAAAATAGTCAACTGTTGATTACAGAACGCTAGATTTATATTTTGTCGGCTTGCCTGCAAGTAGTGCTATATGTTTTTTAAGAGGTTTTCAGGAGAGCGAAAAAAAATGTTTTATATTTAAAAAACTTTTAAAAAAACACATAGCACTACTTGCAGGCAAGCCGACGATTTGCATTAAACAAAAAAAAAAAAATAATAAAAAAAATTTTGAAAATTTTTTATATTTTTGAGATTTTTTTGTCTTCTAATTATTTAGCAAAATCTTTTGTTGATTTTATTAGGAGAAGTTTTTATTTTCTATTAATTAACATTTAACTCAAATATAACTAAAATTCTATATATGTAACAGTTTTATTTTTGCTGTTCTTATCCAGAGCTTTGAAGAATTAATTCCTTTTTGAATGAATTCACTACCAATCGAATTAAATTTTCTCTTCAATTGAATGAATTTCTTTTCTTAAGTAATTCACTGAATTCGTTCAACTGAATGCGTTCATCAAACAACAAAATCAAAGAATTAATTCAATTGCAATAGTTCTTTTTATTAAATCAAATGAATTAATTCACCGGTGAACCCGTTCAATTTTATAATATTATTTATTTTATTTTATTTATTTATTTGTCATTCCATACACAAGACAATAATTTAGTAAATACTTATAAATATAATTACAATTACATTAATGACATAGAATAGATAAATAAAAAAATATATAACTAACAAATGCATCGAAAATTACTAAGAATGTAAAATTGTCAGTTAAGTTTGCTAAAAATATTTTTAAATAATTGACAAAACAGGCAAAAAGTACTGCTATTTTCAGTTAATTAACTCTCATAATAGTTGTTTTGTATTTTTATATAAAAAACAACTATATATACAATTAAAACAATAACTATGGATTACTACACTGTCAAACTTTTTTGAGTGTATTTTATTCAATTAGAGAAATAACTAATAATGTTTTTTCTGAATTGTTGTGCGTTAATAATAATTTGAGTGCTATGTGGAATTCTGTTCCAGAGACCTATTGCATTAATATAGAATTGGTATTTCGAAATCTGAGTACGATGATTAAAAGTTAATAGTCTTTTGCCTCTATCAAGTGTTGAGAATTTTAATCGCAAATGTAGATGTTCAGGTTGGCGGGTATATATTATTTTATGCATAAAAATTAAAATCCTTGTTTTAACATAATCATCAAAACTGATGCCATAAAGTAGATTTGCAAACGATGAAATATGATCAAATCTTTTCAGGCCATATACATAGCGGACAATACTATTAAAAGCTACGTTGAGTTTTCTTTTGCTTTCGTTGTCACAGCTGGCAAAAAGTTCGATACCATATAATAAGATCGGCATCAAATAAGTTTTGGCAAGAAGGATTCTAATCTTAGTTGGAGTACAATACTGAGTTTGCCAAAGATTTCTTAACATTGAGAATGATCGAACGGAAAAAAGTGAATTAATTCCTTACTGAATTAATTCACTACTGAATTCGTTCAATTTCATTTTCGTTCAGTGAATTAAAAAAATATAAAATTACGTTCACTGAATTAAAAAAAAATAAAATAAGTTCACTGAATTCAAAGCCTGTTTTCTGCCGTTCAGTCGAAGAAAACAATAATGTATAAATAAAAATTTTAAATAAGCAATTTTACAGCGTGTGCTAGTAAAAATGAACAAATTAGAAACCAGATGCTGTTTATCAACCTACATGATTCAAAAGTAAAGCCTTTTACTATTAAAAATAAAAACTTTACAGATATAGATAAATTTGGAAAAAAATATAACTATATAACTAGTTTGAAAAATTAATAGTTATATTTTTTTCCAAATTTATCTATATCTGTAAAGTTTTTATTTTTAATAATAAAATACTTTATTTGTGAATTATGTAGGTTGATAAACAGCATCCGGTTTCTAATTTGTTACTAGCACACGCTGTAAAATTGCTTATTTAAAACTTTTATTTGTACATTATTGTTTTCTTTTACTGAACGGCAGAAAACAGGCTTTGAATTCAGTGAACTTATTTTATTTTTTTTCAATTCAGTGAACTTATTACTTTTTTTTTAATTCACTGAACGTAATTTTATTTTTTTTAATTCACTGAACGTAATTTTATTTTTTTTAATTTACTGAACGAAAATGAAATTGAACGAATTCAGTAGTGAATTAATTCAGTAAGGAATTAATTCACTATTTTTCCATTCGATTTATAAAATTGAACGTGTTCACCAGTGAATTAATTCATTTGATTGAATAAAAAGAACTATTGCAATTGAATTAATTCGTAACAAAATAAATCGAGCGAAAGCAAATATGAATTAATTCCATTCAATATATGGTGCTTAGTGAATTAATTCATCGAATTTTTAATTCAGAATTGAAAAATTGAATTAAGGAATTAATTCTTCAAAGCTCTGTTCTTATCTTACTAAAATTTAGTAATTATGATCTGCTAATTTTAGTTTTATCCGTAAGATAATTTTTAACTAATTTTTAGTAGGTTTCACTAAAATTTTTAAGATTTATTTTTATTACTACTGTAGGGTATAAAAATTGCGTTTGAAAAAATTGTCCATCACATTTTTTGCAATAACTTTTTTTTAACATCACTCAAATTGAAAAAAATTTTTAGTAGGATTTGAAATGAATGTAAAAAAATTTCTTGTTTTAAATGTTTTTTGCCAGATGCTTTTATTCGATTTAAAATAGCAAGCGAATTGGAAGTGCGAAAAAACATTGTGAAAACTTTTCAAAACAACCCTAAGTGGACATATAAAAAAATAGCTTGGGAACTAAAAGTTGACCCGAAAACGGTTTCCAGAGTTCTACAGAAGTTTAAGGACGACTGGAGATCAGTGCCATTTTTTTGAAATTTATTTTTATCGGAAAATACATTAATTGAATTAAAGGAACTAAATGTGCTAAAATCCCAAAACTTATTTGACAAATTATGAAAAATGATCTGCTGTCCTTATCTGGATTTCATTCTTTCCTAAAGAAATCATCAGACAACAACTTTTTTAGAATTTCAAGAAATATTTGTTAAGTTAAATTACAAACTAAATGAGAGTTTCTTGTTCTCGTCTAGAAGCGTTATTTAACATTTAAAATATCAAAGAAAAAACAAAAGCAGCAACAAAAAATTAACCATAATTTGCTTTGTCATCTTCGAATATACTACTCTGTTGTTTTGACAGATCTAGCCATGTTGCCATGTTAATGAAGAATCCCAATATTTTAGGGAGAAAAGTTGCTCAAAAAGTGGATTGTTCGGAGTTTTTACACATAGTCAAAAAGGATGCTGACCTGAAAACTGTTAAAGTACAAAAAATTTCAGATAGAAATGCTGTAAAGAACACGGAAGCAAAATAACGAGCCAAAAAATTTAATTTTTTTTGTTTTTAAATTCAATTGCTGCATCATGGACGACGAGACGTATGTTTTACCCGATTTCTCACAGCTTCCAGGCCAGGAATTCTACATTGCAGACTCACGGGGGAATGTGGACGAAAATTTAGGACAAAATGCAATCGGAATTTTCTCAAAAATTCCTGGTTAGGCAAGCTATTTGCACATGTGGTGAGGGGAGCAAGTCTTTCATGACTACGGGTACAATAAACTCGGAAATTTATATTAAAGAGTTAGAGAAGCCACTAAAGCTTTTTGTTAGACACCATGGGGTGTTTACTTTCGTTCGGCCCGACCTAGCCTCTTGCTATCACAGCAAAGATGCCTTGGACTGGTACTTAAATACCCAGCAAAAAAAGAGATGCCAAAGCAGTAGAAAAAGCATGACAATTGAAGATCTAGATGTATTTTTTTTTTAACATAAACACTAATGATTTTAACATTGAGTTGTCATAGGAGAAGAGTACTCCCACTTAAACATCTTTTCAGAACTTTTTGAACGAGTGCAAAGGAAGCTCTTTTTCACCAATTAAAATTTAAAAAAAATTATATATTTTTTATTTTAAAAAAGTTTTTTTATTGCCGCCACCGGGTATCGAAATTGCGACTTCACGATTGCTAGTCTAGCGCTCTACCGCTGAGCTATTCTTTGATATGAAAGTTGAATGGCATAAAAACACCACTTTGTTACTGCGAGATATTGTTCCTTATTCCCTTCAATAAAAGTACTTATTAAACAAGTCTAAAAGGTGCACTTCAATTCAATATTGTTTTCAGTACTATTTTTATAGGTGCATAAAAAGCAATTTCTCACCATTCTAACTAAATTTTTTTTATATATACATATTTTTAAAAATTAAAAAATATTGAATTCAAACAAATTAATTATAAATACCCAGCAAAAAAGAGATGCCGAAGGAGTAGAAAAAGCACTACAATTGATGATCTAGATCTACATCTTTTTTAACATAAACACTAATGATTTTAACATTGAGTTGTCATAGGAGAGGAGTACTCCCACTTCAACATTTTTTCATAACTTTTTGAACGAGTGCAAAGGAAGCTCTTTTTCACCAATTAAAAGTTAAAAAAAATGCTTTACAAAAAAAAATTATATTTTTTTTTATTTTACAAAAGCTTTTTTACGGGGATCGAACTTGCGACCTCACGATTGCTACTCTAGCGCTCTACCACTGAGCTATTCTTTGATATGAATGTTGACTGGCATAAAAACACCACTTTGTTAATGCGAGATATTGTTCCTTATTCTCTTCAATAAAAGTAGTTATTAAACAAGTGTAAAAGGTGCACTCCAATTCAATATTGTTTTCAGTACTATTTTTACAGGTACATAAATATAAATTTCTCACCATTTTATTACATATACATATTTTTAAAAATTTAAAAATTAAAAAAATATTGAATTTTTTTACGATCACTTTTAGAGCAATTACTCTTTAGAAGCAATACTTAAGTGATTGTTTGGATGTTGTTCAGAAGTAATTCTAAAAAAGCTGTAAAAATGTAATAACGGATACTTGGTAAGCAATGAAAGAAGTGATTTTTTGAAGTTGTTCAGAATAACTTCTAAAAAAGCAGTAAAAATACACTAACGGATACTTGTGAAGTAGTGAAAGAAGTAGTTTGTAAAGCACTACTTGCAATTTGTTTTGCTGGGTATTAAAAAAATTAATAGAATAAAAAAAAAAATAAAAAAAAAAAAAAAAAAAATATTGGTCCCGCCGGTAATCGAATGCGGGACCCTCTGTGTGGAAATGCCAAATAATACCAAAATAACTTTTTACGATCACTTTTAAAGTAATTACTCTTTAGAAGCAGTACTTAAGTGATTTTTTGGATGTTGTTCAGAAGTAATTCTAAAAAAGCTGTAAAAATATACTAACGGATACTTTGGAAGCAAGAAAGAAGTGGCTGTTTTGAAGTTGTTCAGAATAACTTCTCAAAGCACAGTAAAAATACACTAACGGATACTTGTGAAGCAGTGAAAGAAGTAGTTTGCAAAGCATTACTTGCAATTTTTTTTGCTGGGTAATAATATACTTTTGGTGCTTCGAGAAGCAAATCCACCAAACTGGACAGTACTCAGGCCAATTGAAAGGTACCGTCCTCAAAGATGCCAAAGATTTCCACGAAAAGTGGTAGTTAGCAGCTCGAAAGATATCTAATAATACCATAAAAGCGTTGGTGGAAGGGGTACCATTAAAAAATTAGTAAAATAAAAATATTAGAAATTTGTATATGGGTGTAAATCAAAAAATGTAATAAGTTTTTGGCCCAAATTTGTGAAAAGCAAAAAGTGTTAATATTTCGGTTTTTTTTTAATGGAATCAGTAAGTTTAGTCATTATAAACCTAATTGCAAAAAATCTCCTCTACAAGTTGTCGCAATAACTTTTTTTTACACAATTTTAATTTTTTTTGCGGTAACGGATTTTACACTTTCACAAGCAAAAGATATAACAAAAAAAAAAAAAAAAAAATTGCGTATGAATTTTCCTCAATTTATTAGTTTTTCGTATTTGAGTTTTCAACATGCTTTCCAGTAATATAAAATTTGTATTTATCATCGTATTTGTTGCTATCAGTTTAAATACAAATTATTATTATTAGATTTAAAAAATTCGCTTGTGATATAACACGATTAAACAAACTCCCCATTGCTGTTTTTGTCATACAGCCCCTCCATGTTCATTTACCAAAGGAATCTCTACTTATGCTACAAAAAAAAAAACACAAAAACTTTTAACCTTAACCAAATTTATTAGCTAATATATTTAGTGTGCCTGTTTATTCAACAGTATACTATTTTATATAACAGGAACCACAAAAAAATACACAAAAAACCCACTAATTTAACTTCATCTATATTGTGGTTTTAACACACAAATGTATATAGCTGGTTTAAAACAGTTATTGGCTTGTTCTTGTTCATAAAGCATTTTAAGCCATTTCATTTTACACAAAATGTTCGAATTAAAATTATTTTTTTCTGCTTATTTTTCATTTTTATTTTACCATAGTTCACATTTATATGCACAGAATTTTGTATGCTATAATGGGCATAAGGAATTTGTCAATGCATTTGTAACGCAATACAAATTTGGCTTTTAGAACCTATAAATTGTTTTATATATTTAAATTCGATCTATACAACCACAATTAAATCAGTTAGAGCAAATGTTGATTAAAACAAAACTACAATCGGTTTACAGTTTCCAAAGCCATAAATAAATATCATAACATTTTAATCTAACATTTTTTTGTCACACATAAAAGGGATTAGAGAATTATAATATTTGTTTATTTAAGTCTCCTTCTTCCATAGCTTGTATTTATTTATTTTAAAATTTTCAAAAAAGCAAACAGAATGCAGGGTATTTGAATATTTAGCAAAACCAGTAATGTTTTCCAACTTGTTGTTTTTTCATTTTGTTTTCCTTTTTCACCACATTATATGCTGTCAATTGAGGTTTTTTTCTGCATTTTCAAACTCTATTTTATACAATTTGTAATACAATTGCTATTGTGTTATTGTGGTCTTGCAATAGTGCAAAAAAGCAATTAAAATGTTTGTTACTAAATTTATCAAAATCTTGGTTAAGTAAAAAAACCCTTTAGATAGAATTTAACGGGTTAGAGCAGGAAAAATGCTAGTAATGGAAATAAATTTCGATAAAATATGTGCAGTTTTGTATGAATCATTATTAATTTTGTTAACAAAATATTAATCAAGCATACGTAAAGGGAAAATGGAGCAATGGAAAATACTAAATGTAATTAAAATTGATTTTTTTTCTATTTTTTGGAACACAATCCATTATGTGGTAAAACCGGGTTAAGATGAACGACAAGGACCAGATATAGTATTGCGTTATTATTTAGCTATCAGGTTCATTTTAAAATCGAAAATTATATATGGGTGATATCAAAAAATGTGATAAAAACCGTGTAACCACCTAATTTCTAATGCATGGATTACATTTGAGTTACATATTTCGATATATATCAGTGCATTGTCACCTGTTTTACAAAATTTATAACAATCTGACCAATTTTGGTTAATACATAAAATTTGTGACCAATTTTATAGGCCAAATGTAAACTCCGTAACAAGTAACTCATAAGGTTTTTTAACTTTAATAGCTTATATTTTAATAACCAATAAAGCTAAACACTAACTGTAACAATTTTTATGAAGAGGAAAAGTGCCGTTTTTAATAAAAAATTAATACATTTTACAAACTTTTTCGTATATCTTAGCTATCACGACTTCAACTCTGTAACGATTTTTCGTCATAATTTTTGATAAAAATGCATATACCAGAATTTTGGAGTTATCTATTATTTATATTGCGAAAAGTATAATGTTATTTTTACTCAAATGATCGTTGAACTGTATGTAATCATCCAGCATAACAGACTTAAAGCTTTTCTGCAGCATTTAACATTCTCGAGATGAAAAAGGATGTCTTTAATAAGATTTGAAAAAATGTTGTAAACTCCGTTCCAACTTTTTACACCAAACTATTTAACGAGTAAGAAAAACAATGTCATATTTGGATTCACCTTGTAGGTATCATGACATTTTGTTTCGGAAAAAAAATTCTGACAAAGCGTTTCTGAAAGAAAACAAAAAAAGCAACCAAATGTAAACTCCGTAACTGTAAACTCCGTAACCACAATTGTTTGCATCAGGTTTCATTCAAATAAATGTAGATAAATGTTTAAAATATTTTAAAATAACCATAAACAGAGGTGATTCAACTAATATTTATGCGTTAAAAGACGATTCAACTAATAATTTTGCGTCAAATCAAAAAAAGTTATCAGTTTTTTACCCTAAACTGCTGGAGCGAAAAACGATTGATTTTGCATTTCATTGGTTTTGAATCGATATTTCGAGTCATTACTAACATTAGTTTGAGAAATTAAATTTGTTTCACACAATTTAAAAATTTTTTGATCGCGAAATATTATGTTTTTAATATATTATTTTGTAACTGCGCAACCGCTGTTTGGATTTTAAAAAATTTTATATTTTTGAAAAGCATTTAAAAGGACCAAAAATACAAAATTAAAAAAAAATTTTTCGCGGAATGAATTGTATTTTTATTCGCGAAACCGCCAATTTGATAAACACAAATTATATATATATCATTGGAAAGCAAATTGAAAACCCAAATACGAAAAACTAATAAATTGAAGAAAATTCGTACCCAATTTTTTTTGTTATATCTTTGCTTGCAGAAATGTAAACTCCGTTACAACAAAAAAAATTAAAATTGTGCAAAAAAAGTTATTGCGACAACTTGTAGAAGAGATTTTTTGCAATTAGGTTTATAATGACTAAACTTACTGATTCCATTAAAAAAACCGAAATATTAACACTTTTTGCTTCTCACAAATTTGGCCCCAAAAATTTATCGCATTTTTTGATTTCACCCATATATATTTTTTTTGGACTATCAGAGACAGTTCTTTTAATCCGAGGGTTCGTCTTTAGGGAGTCTTGTTAACAGATGTTTGATACGAAAATCGTTATTTTACAACTTTTTGAACAATTTTTAAATATACTTCAAATATTTGATTCAGATTTGACTGAAATAAGAATCCCAGCAAAACCTTGGTAATGGGTTTGACCTTTTTCACGCATTGCCTGGCAATGGGTACCCCTTTACCCTTGGTTTTACTTAGAAACCTAAAGTAATACGTTACTAATATTGTGATACATCAATACTTATGTGGGCGGTATGAAATAATGTGTTACCGATATGAAGATATATCACTACTTGTTTGGAGCCTTTAAAATAATATATTACCGATATTGCGTTTTATAATAACGTATTAATGAGAGTAAAAATAATAAGTTATTGGTATTGCGTAATATAACTACTTATTATGCGAAAGTACAATTTAATAAAAATTTAAAATCTAATTACATTGCTCGGATCGGTGTACTTTTAAACAAAGTCATTACTGGTAACGTCTTATTTTATTCCCTACATGTAAACAATGAAATATGTACTAATATGTAATGACTTACTTCACTCTATAAAAGTATGTAGTTATTTTAGCTAACTAGTGAATTTAATATTACAAGTAACAACTTATTTCAGTACTTTCTTCGTAATCACTTATTTTAGCCTATACGGGTAGGATTTAGGCAACCATTTACCCCCAATGACACCCCCATGTTAAAATAATGTGTTATGCGACCAAAGTGTAAGTAGTTACAATTTTTGGTTTCTTATTACATTTCCCTTTACCTGGTAATAGAAGGTTTTGCTGGGATCATTTGCCGAATAACAATTAAAGCCAAGAATACACGTTCAGTATTATTGATAAAGTTTTAAAAATCAACAAATCAGAATATCTTATTTTTAAATACTTTGTTTTGTTTGGTTGATTTTTAAAACATCGAACAATAATATTGAACGTGTATGGCTGCATTAAAGGCAAATATAGAAAAATCACCCCGAGTCCGTAAATGAAAAAAAGAAAAAAATTACAAATATGAATCGTAAGTTAATTAATCACAAAATTTGTAAATTTAAATTGAAAATGAGTAAAAATATTAGAAATTATGTATAAATTTACAATTTTTGTACGTAGAGTTACAAAAAAAAAAAACATTATACAGCCTAAAATTTTTTTTAAAATTAATTTTTGTTAAATTTACCCAACTTACAGTAGGAAGCTGAACTCTTACTATAAATATGTGACCTTCTCCGAGAAAAGGGACCTAGTGTGTCAAAAACTTGGGAAAATTGATAAAATGAGAAATTATCGATTTTCCCAAGTTTTTGACGCACTAGGTCCCTTTTCTCGGAGAAGGTCACATATGGTAAATTAAAAAAAAAAAAAATTAATTATATAATGTATAAATTATTAAGTATGTACTCACAAAATTTGTAAATTTAATTTGGAAATGAGTAAAAATGTCAGAAATCGTAATAAAATTTTTTATATTTACAAAAACCTTAGATTCCCAGTGTAGAAACGGTAATGACATATCATTATTTTTTGGACTACCAGTAATGACACCGACTTACATTCTGTATTATTTTAAAACATATAATAATAAGTTACTGATAATTACTTATTTTTATCATTATTTCAAATAGAAAATAATTTTTTATATTTTTTTGAAAATTTTTTGAAATCTATTTTTAGACTCAATATTTTTTAAACACTGGTAAGGATATATGTAACCACATATTTTTTGATTTTTTGTATGTTGGCGAGTAAGCTTACTTGTGTGCAGCAGGTCAATTGTGTTTTTATCTATTAAATATTACATGTCGATATAGCTCAGATGGTAGAGCTGTTGACTGGCAATCTGTAGACCCAGGTTCGATTCCCGCACCAGCAAATTTTATTAAAAAAAAAATACAATAAAAAATATTTTTTTTTATACAATTTATTTTTTAGAAAATCTATTTTTAGACTCATTATTTTTGTCAGTACTGGTAAGCACATAGGTAACGATATATTTTTTTATTTCGTATGCTGGTGTGTAACGACAACTCATTATTTTTCGCGACATCGCCATATAAAGGTAATAAGAAATGTAATAACAAAAGTAACTAGTTACCATTACCAAGTATGTAGTTAGATAACCACATATCTGGTAATGATTTTCTACACTGAGTTCTGTTCCAGAAATGAGTTTCTATTTGAAAACGTCCTCAGAATCAGATGGTTTTTGCCGGAACGAGTTATCTCTAGGACAAAGCTCTCAGAATCGGACAGCTTTCTGTAGAAAAATTTGAAACTACGAGTTTTCTTTAGGAATTTAGGTGTTTTTCTACAGGCAAATGTCCTTACAATCTAGGAATTTTTCTATAGGAAGAAGTCCTGACAATCTTAGGGGTTTTATAGGAAAAAGTCATCAAAATATCAGTCTTGTTCTTTATAAAAATTATCAGAAACTAAAAGTTTTTCTATAGGAAAACCCTTCATAATTGGCTGAATTTTTTGATAATTTTTTTTCTAAAGTCCATAGACAATTCACGGTTTCTGACCTCTTTTTGATACTTAAAAAGCGTCAGGGTTTTTCCTGTAGAAAAATTCATAGATTTTGAGGACAGGTTACATTATTCAAAGTTTGAGATTCTATATCCCAGTAAACAAAGATGACCATTAATGACTCAGAAATGAGCTCCAAAAACATAAACATTCTTCCACTTTTTCCACTTTCCAAAAGAGCCCCTTGGCTACTCAGTAATGACTCAGAAAAAAGAACGTATAAAATCGAAATTTTCTTCATAAACTTAAATAATTTTAGAATCTTCTTTGAGTCCGAAAAATGAACCCTCGTTTTGAGACAGCTTTTTAGATTGTAGAGACAACTTTTTGGATTGTTTTCTGAGGATTCATATTTTCTACCAAAAAAAAGAGTGTTTTCAAAAAAACAATAATCATTTCTATGAGCCATTTAAAAATCTTAATTATGAGCGCTCCGAAACTGCTGGCTGGGATCTTTTAATAGAGGAATATTTTCAGAAACAGAGACCTTTTATGATCGGAAAAATGCAACTGTAAAAGCGGCAGGTAATAAACACTTTGTGTTATTGAAAGTCCTTAGATTCTAAGCATTTAAAAGTTATCAAATTATGGACAAATTTCCTTATTTTTTTTTTCCTTTAGAATCGTCCTCAAGAAAAAGGCTTTTTCTATTGGAAGGAAGGCTTCTTGTACCGTATAAAATCAATCAATATATTTTCTTACTTTCAAATCAACTTATTATATCAACCCGAAACGATCGTCTTTTCATTCCTGAAAGTGTAGAGGTTTTTGAAAGCAAAAACTCTGTAAAGTATTTGTCAGGAGAGTATCCTGATGAAGAAAAATAGCAGTTTTTGAAAAAAAGTACTTAATATGTTAATTCATAAAAAGGAAATTGGCCTCGAACTGAATTAATAAATTTCTTATTATTTTATATTTCTTGAATTTTTTTCAAATATCAATCACTATATCGTCACATAAAATCAAAACAGCCGTAAATTACAAAAATTTCAAAATCGACTTTTTGATTGATTATGATGCACCGTATCAAAATACACACTCCTGCACAATTTTACACTTCTACGACTTCTCCTGTAAATTTTTTTAAATATAAGTTACGGCTTTTTTGATTTTATATAACGATTTATATTCATTGCTATCATAATTTAGTAAATTTAAAACTTTCGTGCGTAAAATTTAAATTTATCAACATAACAAATTAAGTAATGGGCATACAACATGTTTAATTGTAAATAGATAATGCCTATAATTACATATTATATGTATTATTGTATATGAAAGTGTGTGCAAAATAACTTTAAGCATTTTGTGTTAATCCTTACTCACTATGAGTTATATTAACAGGCGATTTTCAACTCGCTATTTCGAAGATTGACATTTTGTATCGAAAAATGTTAGCCTTTGCAGACTTGTGTTTTTCTTATGGCAACATTTCTGGTAAAGAAGACGGTGATTTAACAGAGGTTGCGAGAGTTGGTACCTCTTTTAATTATATGCTCGTTGTTATTAAACAATAATTTACTAATTTTCTACCCAGGAAAATTTTCAGTTCCAAAGAATCAGTTGTATAATAGCTACCCAGGAAAATTTTCTGTTCCAAAGAATCGGTTGTACAATAGCTACCCAGGAAAATTTTCTGTTCCAAAGAATCGGTTGTACAATAGCTACTTTTCATTCACAACCCCTTCTACTGCCGATTCTAACACCGATTCTTTTTGTTTGAAATTGTCCCAAAAGCAACCCCTTCTATGGCTTCAAAGTGGAACCGGTTGCTTCAGAATCAGTTCTGGAACTAGTTATGCAACTGATTCTACGTCACCCACACCTTCCATGTAGGATCCCAGGAACTGGTTCCGGAACCAGTTCAATGGAATCGGTTGCAGTGGAACCAGTTGTAGAATGGGTGTGGTTGGCTACCGATTGTAAAAAATTTTCCTGGGTACCCAGGAAAATTTTCTGTTCCAAAGAATCGGTTGTACAATAGCTACTTTTCATTCACAACCCCTTCTACTGTCGATTCTAACACCGATTCTTTTTGTTTGAAATTGTCCCAAAAGCAACCCCTTCTATGGCTTCAAAGTGGAACCGGTTGCTCCAGAATCAGTTCTGGAACTAGTTATGCAACTGATTCTACGTCACCCACAGCTTCCATGTAGGATCCCAGGAACTGGTTCCGGAACCAGTTCAATGGAATCGGTTGCAGTGGAACCAGTTGTAGAATGGGTGTGGTTGGCTACCGATTGTAAAAAATTTTCCTGGGTACTTTTCATTCACAACCCCTTCTACTGTCGATTCTAACACCGATTCTTTTTGTTTGAAATTGTCCCAAAAGCAATCCCTTCTATGGCTCCAAAGTGGAACCGGTTGCTCTAGAATCAGTTCTGGAACTAGTTCTGGAACTGATTCTACGTCACCCACACCTTCCATATAGGATCCCACGAACTGGTTCCGGAACCAGTTCCACGGAATCGGTTGCCGTGGAACCAGTTGTAGAATGGGTGTGGTTGGCTACCGATTGTAAAAAATTTTCCTGAGACTTTTCATTCACAACCCCTTCTACTGTCGATTCTAACACCGATTCTTTTTGTTAGAAATTGTCCCAAAAGCAACCCCTTCTATGGCTCCAAAGTGGAACCGGTTGCTCTAGAATCAGTTCTGGAACTAGTTCTGGAACTGATTCTACGTCACCCACACCTTCCATATAGGATCCCAGGAACTGGTTCCGGAACCAGTTCCATGGAATCGGTTGCAGTGGAACCAGTTGTAGAATGGGTGTGGTTGGCTACCGATTGTAAAAAATTTTCCTGAGTAGTAGTGAATTTACAAACATATTTTAGAGTGTGTGCTATTCGACCGTTGAACAAAAATACGCTGAATTCCAAATAATGGCCGACACCCAGCAAAAAATTTGAAGTCATGCTATAAAAATTATTTCTTTCATTGCTTCTGAAGTATCCGTTAGTGTATTTTGACTTCTTATTTCGAAATAATTCTGAACAACTTCAAAACAATAACTTCTGTATTTCCACAGTATCCTTTAGTAAATTTTGACAACGTTTTTGGATGTAATTCTCAAAAATACCAAGAAATTATTTAATGACAGCTTCTAAAGATGCCAACAGACAAACAGATGTTAGTGGCTTTGAATCATGGCGGAACGAATACTTTAAATATTTTTTTTTCATTTAACCCCTTCATGTATTTGTGGTATGAATACAACAACACTTTTTGAGAGTATCTCATCTCTAACGGTAAATTTAGCATAACAAATTATTACAGAAAGATCTTAGAAACCTTTACTTTACTCTTGCTTTCTTCTTTAATATTAGTAAAAAGCTTTGTGTCTTACATATCGCACTTGATCAACAAGAGGGTATTAACTCAAAATTTTAAAATTTTCAGTAGAGATGAAAAACTGTTTGTGGTTACATTTCAAGAGAATTTGAAAATCCGAATACATCATAGTAAGTAAATTCCATTTGAAAATATATTTACATTGTTTTTTTTTTTTAATTTTTGCAATTATTGCAAAAAAATCTATTTTTTGAATTAATACCATTTTTCTGATACTTTTTGTTGACATAAAGGTAGTCACTACACTGTAACGTCGCAAATTACCACTCCAATTTGGCTACTTACATAATTGAAATTTAATTCAGTGTGAACGCACTTTATCGATAATATTTATTTTTATGCAGTGTGAATACGATACATGTACTGCTTGTATTCTTTATATGGGTTCGTATGTATGTTGTTTACGTACTGCATAAGCCCCGTTCATATTATCACATAAGTGCTTATACTTTTCTTCACACAAGCATGACCAAAAGTATGCTGAAATTGTCTGGTTATCAAAAAAGTATAAAAGAAAATCTTTTCAGTGTTCAGACTGTTATCGACACACACAACAAATAAATTAAAACAGTTATTTTTTTCTTCTATTATTACTTTTTTCACCACTAGTTGTTTTTAATCTTTGTTTAACATTTATTTGTGAATAACACAACACTTGTGATGAGACAAGTGGTAACTTTATGAAATATTTCAAAAATTGAATCTTGTCAAAAAAGTGTGACCGTATTTTAAAATGTGTGCACCCATTTTGACATGTGTGTAACGAACAGTGTTCACACTATTATACATTATCGTTATACAACACATTTCACACTTGTGTGATAATCTAAACGGGGCTATACCAGTTAGTTTGTGTGGATGTTAAAGCACACACTATTGTTTATTGTTTTATACATTTTTGTGCTTTGCTTTTTAGCCACATATAATTCTCATTTGGTTAATTTTTTAATTCAAATAAGTAGTTCAAGTTGCTACACACACGGGGTGGTCAAAGCTAACTGCCATAGCCCGATACTTTGCCGGTATCGAGCTAAATTTTTGGAAAGACGATAGACTTCGGTTGGTTGTCTCATAAATAATTTCACAGCCTTCGCGTTCTGTTCTAATATTACAGCCTTCGCGGTCTGTTCTAATATCACATCCTTCGCGGTCTGTTCTAATATCACATCCTTCGCGGTCTGTTCTAATATCACAGCCTTCGCGGTCTGTTCTAATATCACAGTCTTCGCGGTCTGTTCTATTGATCACCACTGCCTAGGTGATCGGGATTATATGCGAATCCACCGCCGAGGAGGTCGCCAACCCGAGAATACCTACATAACCGAGTCGGAAGACGACTACCTGCCGAAACCGAACCGAGTCGAACGACGACTACATACCGATCAGAACCGAGTCGGAGGACGACTACCTGAAGCCGAAGTTCGTATTGCCGACGGGTAATTCTCCGAACCAAATAAACCCGAGTGAATCAACTAGGTGTTGCCATTTGTGAAATGTATTGTATATGAGTTTAATTAATTAATAAAGATAATATTATAAACCCTTTTTAATGTTTATAATATCGATTGTGTTTTTACTTAAGGTTTACGGGTCTTCAAGTAGACCCTGGACGCGACTAGAGTACCTCAGCCGACGACAAAACCCTGTTATAACACTATCACGAAAATGGTCTCCAATGTGGTTTTCGAGATGAAAGAGTAATTGGAATACGTTGGAATTTTCACAGTAGATATTGATGTTGTTAGTTGATTTCTTGCAAAAATTGAAATTTTAAAAATTTTGGGTTGATCAAGTGCGATATATAGAATTTTTCATTACATCAAGTCGACCAATTTTTTATAATAAATTCTTTTAATATATGTATAAGGGCTATAGTTTTAATTAATCTCAAAAATTGTGTGATGAATAAAATTAAAAAACTCTAAAGATTTTATGTAGAGTTTAAAATTAAAACTTTAAAAAAATTTGAACCCACTCGGGCCCGGTAGCTTGTTAATATTTGAACTTTAATTCCAAATTTCTCCGTTAGCCTTCAAAGCCATAAACTAATAAAAAATATTTCTTAGGCATATACATATATACCTTTCCACGTAGTTGGAAATTTCCCAGCCATTTAATTTGGTGCGTGAAAGCGTTAAGAAAATTTTTTCTTTGTTAAAAAAATAATAGTTTTTAGTTTTTTTTTTGTTTATAATTAGTTTCTTTAAATTCAATATTTCTTTAATTTTTAAAAATAAATAAAATAAAAATAATGAAAAATTTGCTTTTAGTGGACTTGTAAAAAGTACATAAAAAATATTGCACTGCAGTGGACCTTTTACAGTCTTTAAAAAAGCACTGAAAAAACGTTAAAGTGGGAGTACTGCCCTCCTATGAAAACTTAGTGCTAAAGTCATTGGTGCTTCTGCTAAAAAAGAAGTACTTCTAGATCATTAATTGTTGAACTTTTTTTACTGCTTTTGCATAAATTTTTTTTTGCTGGGCTACTACATCGCCTTGTTTCAATGTGCACAGAAATGTGAAATTAGTATTATTTTGGCATGTGTTGCGCATTTTTTGTATGAAAATCCTAGTTTGTTTTTTAAAATTTCCCCACATTTCCGAAAAATTGGAAATCCCTCTAAAAAGGAAATTTTCCCCAACAAATGGCATCACTGATTAAACATACTGATCTATACAGTGGGTATAAGTAACATGTAATTAAATATAAAGTATACGTATGGGTGACTTATAATACTATGCGACAGTCAAAATCGGGATGGGATGAAACCAACGGGAAATGTTATATCGGTCAAAAACAAGTTATACGTGTCCCGGCGTTTCGCTGGGTCACCCCTAGGAATCGAGATATATCTTTTTTTGACATAACTCGAGAACTACTAGTCCGATTTTGCTCAAACAATTTTAAAAAATTAAAAATTACTATTCCTTTAATCTGTTCATATAACGTTTTTCTATATACACAACAGTTTTGCCGGTAAAAATAAATGTTTGTTACCGCTACCATAAAAATCAATAACCTTTTGTTTATTACTTTTTTTTAATATTTTAGGCAAAAAATATTTTTTTCTTCATACATTTATTTTTACCGGCAAAACTGTTGATCCCTTCCCGATCACTGACCCCTACCATTTGTCTCACAGTGTAATTAAATCATGATATCGAAGAAATTATTAATTTAAATAAAGGTTTTAGGTTTTGAATTACAATTTAACAGTGTAGTGCTAAAATTTTTGTTTGCAATATAATACAAACTATCCCAGCAAGATTTTGTAGAATCGGTTACCACCGAATCTATTACAGAACAGATACTTTTCCCACCAGACCCATGTAACAGTTTCTAAAACTGATTCCCGAAATTCACAATGAAAAATTTCACTATTGTGTTTCCTCTGAGAATTGTTTTATCATATTTCCTGAATAATCGCTATAATTAAAATTTTTTGAATATTCAAAAAGAATATTTGCATAAATATCAAAGTACCAGATTTTGATTTTTATTACAATGTTGTTGTGAGACATTCCAAATAAATATATAGACAAGAAAAACATTTAGGGGTTATTTTCTAATACACTTTGGCAAAGTGTTGCACTTTTTTCTATAGAAATTGCTTTTGTAAAAAAACGATTTCAATTGAAAATTTTAAGAAAATTAGATACTTAAGTTAAAGTTTAATTCGATGAGGCGTATAGATTTTTTTAAATTTTATATTATTTTTTAATTCATTTATAAGTAGTTCTTTAAATGCTTTTAATTAAGCAAATTTATGCAAATATTTTATAAATTTATGAATATTAAATATGTAAATTTTTTTTTGTCTGCAATTTCTAATATTATATGTTTTTTCACGGCGCTTTAGTTGTGTCAAATTTAATTTGCATATATTTGTGTTGTATAATCTATTTATTTTTTATTTTATTTCAATAAATAAACTAATAAATTACAATGCAAATATTTGCGTATTAGTTTTAATCACAGGTATTAACATTTTAAATAAAAATATGTGTTAGTCCACAGGAAAACAGCCACTTAAGTGTAAAACAGGATAAACAAGTCAGAATAAATTGGTCAAACTTCGGAATTAATATTTTAGATTTTAAGATGAATGGGGGAAATGTTTTTAGTTGATCTGTTATTTTAAGTAAATGAATGTTATTTTTAGTTTGACTCAAGATCATAAATTAATATCACTTTCTGTTTAAATTATTTTCAAATCAAAGAAAGATGATACAATTTTTACAAGTAAATTACAAAGAATAAAAATTATTGAAAAAATTTTAGCGAGAACCTCATAGTGTATATATAAAAGATTATCGGGCTTACTATCTAAATTTTTCAAATGTATATTTTAGTTAAAGTCAACTTTAGTTAAAATATTGGGTGGCAGTATGCCTTGACTTGGTTTAATTTTGGAGCATTCTGATTGGTTAATTTGTTTTGAGCCAATAAAAATGTTTGAAAATATAAATATTTTTTTAGAGTTTCCATTCACAAAATAAACAAAACCGTATGATTAAAAATAAAGTCGATTTGTAATTTAAAATACTCTTTTATAGTAAGGCCCTATGATTTTAAATCGCCTTTCGAATGGTAAAAATGTAATTTCGATAGAAAGAATATATTTTCGGATGATCATATTCGAAGAGCATGATATATTTTTCGGTTTTTGATTGCCGATGCCGAAATTTTTCATTTTAACCGTTTGCCATATCGCTATCGGCGCCACTTTGATATTTTAAACTGTCAGAGTTCAACTTTTAATTGTCAAATTAATCTTTTAACTGTCAAAATTGCATGTGTAAACGATGAAGCTTAAGTGGTTGTATTAACTTTAATCAAGTATACAAGCTATGATGGTGGTTTTCTCGTGGACTGTCACATATTTGTTTTTATTTAATTTATAAATACTATTTTTTTATTTCACACGCTCTAACAATGAAACATGTATTAAAGTGTAACTAGTCAATATTTAATTTAGAGAAATGAGCATTCCTCCCGTTATGCAGAAAGAAGTACATATAAATAATTATTATTACGTTTGTAACTTTCCAAAATCTATATCAGCGACCAATTCGTTGATGCCAATATTTAACTAAAAAAAAAGCTTATAAATTTCATATCTGAATTCGTAGTGAAAACGAGGAAATTCGATGAAAAAGTTCAAAAGCTATGAGTCAAAATGTAAAATGCTTTATATTGACTTTTCCCGGACTTTTTCTTTTCCCGGGACAGCGGGATTTTTTCTCAAATTTTTCGGGATGCCCAAATTTTCCGCTCATACCAAAACATTTAAATCCAATATAAATTTTTTTTGAATTAAGGTTTTTCATAGAAAATAATTTAAGCTATTATTAAGGTTTTTAAAAAACCTATTAAAAAAAAATGATAGAAGTCATGCTTCTATTGCAGTTAGAGAAAAAAAATTTAAATTTTTGTTTAAAATACTAAAACTAAGACTAAATTTGAATTTTAATGAAGCCTATATTTAGTAATACCCAGCAAAAAAAGAGCGAAAAAAGATTTAGTAAAAACATCGCATATACCGATTCAGATGTAGTTCAAATTGAGGTGAAACATACATTATTTTAACATGGGGTTGTCATAGGACAGAAGTAATCCAGATTGCAAAAACTTCACTCAATCAAAAGTGGTATGTATAAGGTTGAATGTTCTTTTTCATAGAACCAAATATGTTCTTTTTCATAGAACCAAATATGTTCTTTTTAATTAGTGCTTGGGGTGTCGGGAAAGTCACATCTTTTGAATAAGTGAAAATATGGATCTAAAGAAGTGCTTTAAATGTTATGAATTGTGAATACTTTAAAACCGTTGTTTATCTTTAAGGGGGGTAAATACTGTAACAACAGCATTTTAAAGGGCATATTTAAAAGGTTGTGAAAAATTCAAATAACAATATTTTTAATATTTTATTTTTTTATTTAAAAACCATGTTATTGTAATCTTTTCAAAAATATCAGTTTTATATTTCCCCAGCCAAAATTGCCAGAGTTTCCATTTTATTAAGGAGCCTTTTTTAAAAAAGTCAAAATTGGCTGCCACTGTGCAGCCTTCATTAATTATCGCAAAATAAAAATGTAAAGTGATTCTTAATCCCAGATAAATTCTTTAGTCCTTGCCGTCGCCCGATTTTTATTTTTAACATTTTTTTTTAACAAAGTTGCCACACAGATTTAAAAATTCCAAAAAAGGCAAGAAAAAACTTATTTGCTCGGGGATATAAAATTTATTTAACCAAAATTGAAAAAAGGCCACAATAAGGACTACAGTTTTTTGTTGCTTACGAAAGAAAAAAAACCCGGATCGATATTGGTTAACCCGCCTTGGCTGTACGGTGGCAGCCGATTTTGAACTCAGGGTTGTGGGAAAACGCGTTTAAAGTTTAAAATTAATTTTACGCTAAGAAAACAACAAAATTTCAAAAAACCGTGTATGAACAAATTTTATATCTCGCAGTTTTCTACATGTGCATCAAATTTGGGAGAATCGTATAAAGAGTATTTTATTTACTAACCCAAATATTCTCAAAAACGGTGGTAGAGAATTTATTAGGCATTTCGGCCAAAATCTTTTATTTCGTATATCTTTTAATTGCTTTTGTATTTCTTTTTTTTTTTTTGATTTTATATACATTGATTACACTGCGAGACAAATGGTAGGGGTCAGTGATCGGGAAGGGTTCAAACTACCGGGGAAAGCTATATCGGTAAAAAAGAAGTTATACGTGTCCCGGCGTTTCGCTGGGTCACCCTTAGGAATCGAGATATATCGATTTGACCTTTGGTGGTCTTTTTTTTTACCGGCAAAACTGTTGAGTATATAGAAAAACGTTATATGAACAGATTAAAGGAATTGTAATTTTTAATTTTTTTAAAATTGTTTGAGCAAAATCGGACTAGTGGTTCTCGAGTTATGTCAAAAAAAGATATATCTCGATTCCTAGGGGTGACCCAGCGAAACGCCGGGACACGTATAACTTGTTTTTGACCGATATAACATTTCCTGTTGGTTTCATCCCATCCCAATTTTGACTGTCGCATAGTGTTACTATTATGGCTTATAAGAAGCCATCAGTACCTGCCTCATATAACGTGCTTCGCTCACCAATGAGGAATCGTCATTGGCTTTTCTTTAAAGACTGCGTGCAATTCTTGCCTCTTTGGATGTAGTGTTTTTTTTGTTCTGCTGTATTATGCAAAATAAGATTTGTAATAATGATAAAAAAAACGCTCCAAAAAAATTTTGTGTACAAATTTAATGCATAGAATATTACTTTGTGACTAAAATATATTTTACAAAAAAACACGTGGAATGTTTTATAGATATTTTCTGAGCATATACTGAAGAGTATGCTCTATCCAAATAAAATATAAAATAAATTCGAAAACAAAATTTTTCGTACATTCGTTACCCCCTTAAACATTTTAAGGGCTTTCTTATTTTTCCTACACAGAACGAATTTCCAAAATTCTAATTAAATTTTTAAACACCTTTCTCATACCAAATTTGTAAATACAAAAAAAAACTTTTTAAAAAGGCACCAACAAAGAAATTTGTAAATCCAAAAAAAGATTTCTTTTATTTTTTCTAACTTCGAATTTTTATTTTTAAACAATTTTTATATGAAAGATAACAATTTACAAACTAGTTACAAATATTTCAAACAAAAAAATTGTTGTGAATAAAATTTTAATTTAAAAGAAAATGTGATTGCTTTTATAAATTCCCATTGTTGGTGCCTACTGTTTTTTCTGTGTACTTATTTAAATTGAAAATAGCAAATTGTACTGTAAAATCTGCAGAAAATTTTGCTAAATATTTGTAGACTAAAAACAGCAAAAATAAACTGTTAAATCTACAAAATTTTTTCTATTTTTAAGCTAAATTTAGTTGAATGCAAATATTAGTTTATTCTGCTAAAATCAGCAGAAATATTTGCTAAAAAATTGTGAACTGCTGTTTTCAAAAAGCTCGATTTTTATTTGAATTTAAAAAAAATCTAAAAAAATTTCTAAAATTTTAAATTTTTGGTGATTTTTTAGGCTACTAATTATTTAGCAAAATTGTTTGCTGATTTTTGCAGTTTAATTTGCTATTCTCCATTTACAAAAATTTAGTTCAAATATAACTAAAATTCTGTATATTTAACAGTTTTATTTTTGCTGTTACTAATATATAGCAAAATCAATCTGCTAATTTAGCAGTTTTTTTATGCACCATCATTTTTAACTAATTTTTAGTAGTTTTAACTAAATTTTTTACGGACTTTTTTCTATTAGTGTAAGAATATTTTCTATACGATTTTTTTATGTTTGATGTCATTTTTTTTTTAATATTTTTATAAATAAGAAATTTTCAACTAATTTTAAAAATCCTGACGATTAAAGATCAAATCGATTTCAATTTAAGAGTCGTTAATATATGTACACTCAGGGAACTTCTGCAGTCCGAATTTGTTAGTTATTCAAGTAGTGTTTCAGTGAAGTTAATCTAAATGAAAATAATGTTCATTTGTAGAAGAAGTTTAAATTTTAACTACATTCGTAAGTCATTAAAAAAACAACCAACATAAAATATTGAAAAATCGTAACTTTTATTTTATGCAGTCGTTTTTTTTTTAATACACAAAATAAAATATATATAGAAAATCTTGTTAGTTGTTTTGACTTATTTGTGGTTCATTTTATTAACAGTCAAATACAAAAGAAAATGTAAGTTGAATTTAATGAAATGTTAGTAGTCCTGTTTTCAAGTGAAATTTATTTTGTTTTAAATTACATTTGCAGCGGTCTTTACGAACAAAATATTTTAAGTATATATTTTTTAATTTCGGCTCTTTCGATTAACTTCTATTTAGTTTTATTCTTTTAATATACAATTCAAATATTTAAACCTTTATTTTCATATACATATATCTTTCATCAAGTCTGATGCCAAATCATTACAGTCAGTTATAATAAAAATTCCAGCTGAAGAAGAAATACACAATGGAAAGAATAATAATCAAACAGCCATTACATTTAAGTAGCACGTACTTGTAACTCATTATAATTTCCGTGGTGACATTAATCATAAATTCAATTGTTTGGAGACTGTGAAAATAACGCTAACGGAAAGCACAGAGGACAACATTAATTTATATACAAATACAGACACAGTCAAACACACACACACACACACGCATACACTCAGACAGCGAAACTTAAAGCACACTCATACATATTAATACAATTGCAAATTCATGTCACTTGTTGAATTTTCAAAATAGTAGCCAAATCTCATCATCATCAGTAGCAGCAACGTCAGCATAGAGCAGGAGAGACAAACATAATGAACTATGGGTTACTAATAGAAAAAAATTTGGTAAAAATCTGAAATCATGCAAAGGAAAATAAATTTTTACGGTTTTCTTGTAACCTGAAACTTGACGAAAAAAAGTATGAAAATCCATAAATAAATTTTGAATTTGCAACAAGTTTTATAAAAATATTAAAAAAAAATCAATAACCTAATAACCCATAACAGTTATCGCCAGCAGCCTGAATAGTTCTAATTCGAAATGTACACTCACAATATCTTATCGTTAAAAACAACCTAAAATACATATTTAATTAATTGAAAACATAATTAAAAAAGGTCTACTAATTTTTCATTATAATCAAACCATTTTGCTATATATTTTCAAACATTGTTTCAACAATCCATAAGAAATATAAAAATAAATGAAAAGTCTGTTAAAAAAATCTTCAATATTTAACTGACAAAACGTTAGAAAAAAAAAGAAAACGATTTTGTGGTTTATTTTTCCATATTTGAAAGTTATTTTTTGTTTGAATTTTCAAAACACTACACACACAGCACACACGTTCATATTTTTATTGGCTATGTTTGTGTGTATGAGTAGAGAAGAATTTCTTGTAATTTGAATTGAAATAATTTTGTATATAAATAAACTATTTTAACAAAAAAGAAAACCGAAAATATTTTAATTTTTTATTTTAAAACAGAAAAAAACGAAATTTTTTTAAATTATTTTTTCTAAAAATAGAAAACTTTAGATGTCACTACATTGCTAGATCTGTCAAAATAATTTTGGAAGATGACAAAGCCAAGTGTGCTAAACATTTTTTGTTGTTTTTGTTTTTCTTTGATATTTTAAATGTTAAATGACGCTCCTAGATGAGAACAAGAAATTCTCATTGAGTTTGTGATTTAACCTAATAAATATTTCTATAAATTTTAAAACATCGCATAGTGCTTCGTCCCCATATAACGATTGGACAAAAATAGAAGGAGTGGAGACAGAGTTTTGAAATTTGGTATACTGACATAGAACCCCTTAGTTAAGAAAAATTTTAATTTTTGGAAATATCGGGCCAAGGACACGCCCACCTCCCATAGGTCCTGAAATTTAAAAATAATATATTAGCTACATAAATGGACGTAAAATTACAAAAAGTATCCATTGAGATGCACATAAAACTGGAAACGTTTGTGGCAATTTTTATCAAAATCGAACCAAGGACTCTTAGTCCTGCCATATATCCTTTACTTTAAAATCTTTATAAAACCTGCAAAAATTATCTGATTGCGATGAAATTTAGCACGTGAATTGATATAAGGTCAAGCCATGTTTGTGTCAAATTTTGGTAAAATCGAAATATCGGGCCAAGGACACGCCCACCTCCCATAGGTCCTGAAATTTAAAAATAATATATTAGCTACATAAATGGACGTAAAATTACAAAAAGTATCTATTGAGATGCACATAAAACTGGAAACGTTTGTGGCAATTTTTATCAAAATCGAACCAAGGACTCTTAGTCCTGCCATATATCCTTTACTTTAAAATCTTTATAAAACCTGCAAAAATTATCTGATTGCGATGAAATTTAGCACGTGAATTGATATAAGGTCAAGCCATGTTTGTGTCAAATTTTGGTAAAATCGATTCAATAATAAAAAAAATTGCCTTTCACAAAAAATGGGTTTTAAAAGCTTAAAATAATTTTTCTTTTCTTAAAAAAAATATTAAATAGGATTAATATAGGAAAACATGTGAATCCTCCATTTTAGGCATACGGAATATTAGGTTAGGAATATTTTTGTGGAACATTTTATTCATGTATCTCTTCAATTAAAGGGACTTTTTTGGCCCCTTTTTAAAAAGGGACAAAAACGACACGTAAGTTGAAGAGTTAGAGGGTTAAAATGTTCCGCAAAAATATTTTTCATGAAATTCTACTATAAGTCTCTGAAGACATCAGCATTGAAAATTTAACTTGAAGGCCAGTAATAAGTAAAAACTTAAAATGTGTTTAAGGGTTAATGTCGTACTTATTCAGAATTGGCGCTCAAATGTCCCACAAACCTGAATTTAAGGGAGGAACATGGGAATCTTCCATTTTAGGTATACGATGTGTTCAGCGAACTTATGTAAAACACTACGAGGAACATTTTTGTGGAAAATTTTAACCCTCTAACTGTTCAACTTAGGGGTCTTTTTTGTCCCTTTTTAAAAAGGGCCCAAAAAATTCCATTTCATTGAAGAGTGAGAGGGTTAGAATGTTCCACAAAAATGTTTCTCGTAGTTTTTTACAAAAGTCCGCTCTACACATCCTATACCTAAAATGGAAGGTTTACATGGTTTGAATACTAAACACTCTTAAATAGGTGAAATTTGTGTAAAAATCATGAATTTAGGCATTTCAAATAATCCATTTTTTTTTATTTGTGGTAAAAAATAGTAATTATTTTTTTAATGATCTAATGATAACAGTATAAACTTACAAAAAAAAGAAAAAAAAGTATTAAATTTTATATGTTTTTTTTTACTCCATCAAACTTAAGTAATTTTTGGATTTTCAACAAAAAAAAAATGTGTTTTTCGGAGCAATAAAAGAAATTGTTTTAAAAATATATACTAAAATCCATATTTTAATTCCATATTTAATTTAAAAAAAAATCTTCGAACAAGTTTTTAGAAAACGGTATTTTTGAGAATTATTTTCGTGAAACAATTAAAAACCATTTTTCTGTTAAGTCATTTTTGCATAAAATTCTCTGAGTTTAGCGCCCTCTCTTGGTGGCAAAAGCAATCACACCAAATATTTTTTTTTTCACAATTGTTTGAGTTACTTTCTTATGTTTAAAAAAATCTTTTTTTCAATCACAATTTGAGATAAAAATTTTTTCTTCTGATTTTTGTACATGGCACGAAGCATAGTGCGTCGTCCCCTGACGACTTCCTTAGACAAGAATGAAATCCGGATAGGGACGTGCCTGCAGTAGATTATTTTTCACAATTTGCCAAATAAGTTTTGGGATTTTAGCACATTTAATGCATTTAATGATTATGCCAATAAAAATAAATTTGAAAAAACTAAAAATAGAACATTTGACTGAAAAAGTCAACTCCTACAGACGGTACATATTTTGTTGTAGTTTGTTTTTTATTGACTTATAAAAAAAGTTAAACAATATGTTCCCATGTATTTTAATTGATTCTTCAATTGAGAACAAACTTTACCTATTACTTTTCAAATAAACCTAAATCGGTTATGGAAAATATATTGTGAGTGTGTAATTATCTTATCAAACGATTTTCGCGCCGATTTTTCAGTCGTCGCCTAAATTTTTAACAGTATTGTTTACGAGTATGTGTAAATAAAAAGTACATTGCAGATCTCTTGAAATTCACTCTAATTTTTTTTTGACACATCTAATCCACAAGGTAACCAAAATTGTTGACGCCAACCTAAACATTTATTTCTTATTACACATCTAAATATTATATGGATGAAATCAAAAAATGTGATAAATTTTTGGGCCAAATTTGTGAGAAGTAAAAAGTGTTAATATTTCGGTTTTTCTTAATGTAATCAGTAAGTTTAGTCATTATAAACCTAATTGCAAAAAATCTCTTCTACAAGTTGTCGCAATAACTTTTTTGCACAATTTTATTTTTTTTTTTGTTGTAACGGAGTTTACATAAGCAAAAGATATAACAAAAAAAAATTGCGTACGAATTTTCTTCAATTTATTAATTTTTAGTATTTGGGTTTTCAACTTGCATTCCAATGATATAGAATTTGTGTTTATCAAATTGGCGGTTTCGCGAATAAAAATACAATTCATTCCGCGAAAAAAAAATTTTATTTTTTTTTATTTTGTATTTTTGGTCCTTTTAAATGCTTTTCAAAAATATAAAATTTTTTAAAATCCAAACAGCGGTTGCGCAGTTACAAAATAATATATTAAAAACATAACATTTCGCGATCAAAAAATTCTTAAATTGTGTGAAACAAATTTAATTTTTCAAACTAATGTCAGCAATGACTCGAAATATCGATTCAAAACCAATAAAATGTAAAATCAATCGTTTTTCGCTCCAGCGAAAGGGTAAAAACTGATAACTTTTTTTGATTTGACGCAAAATTATTAGTTGAATCGTCTTTTGACGCATAAATATTAGTTGAATCACCTCTGTTTATGGTTATTTTAAAATATTTTAAACATTTATCTACATTTATTTGAATGAAATCTGATGCAAACAATTGTGGTTACGGAGTTTACAGTTACGGAGTTTACATTTGGTTACTTTTTTCGTTTTCTTTCAGAAACGCTTTGTCAGAATTTATTTTCCGATCGCATGGTGCCTACAAGGTGAATCTAAATATGACATTGTGTTTCTTACTCGTTAAATATTTTGGTGTTAAAATTAGGAACGGAGTTTACAACATTTTTTCAAATCTTATTAAAGACATCTTTTTTCATCTCGAGAATGTTACTTGCTGCAGAAAAGCTTCAAGTCTGTTATACTGGATGATTACTTACAGTCCAACGATCATTTGAGTATAAATAACATTGTACTTTTCGGAATATAAATAATAGATAACTCCAAAATTCTGGTATATGCATTTTTATCAAAAATTATGACGAAAAATCGTTACAGCGTTGAAGTCGTGATAGCTAAGATATACGAAAAAGTTTGTAAAAAGTATTAATTTTTATTAAAAACGGCACTTTTCCTCTTCATAAAAATTCTTACAGTTAGTGTTTAGCTTTATTGGTTATTAAAATATAAGCTATTAAAGTTAAAAAAACCTTATGAGTTACTTGTTACGGAGTTTACATTTGGCCTATAAAATTGGTCACAAATTTTATGTATTAACCAAAAATTGGTCAGATTGTTATAAATTTTGTAAAACAGGTGACAATACGCTGATACATATCGAAATATGTAACTCAAATGTAATCCATGCATTAGAAATTAGGTGGTTACACGGTTTTTATCACATTTTTTGATATCACCCATATACACTTAAAATTCTATAAATGTCACCTACATAAATCAATTTCTTCAAAAAAAGACAGCCATATAAAATATATGCACACTTTTAAAATTACGAAATAGCAATATCTCGCTTTAGATTTTTCTAAAGATTTATAGAAAAATAATTAAAACTTTGGATTTAATTATCCGGCTATTTTGTAGGGTGACACATAGAAATATCACACTTAAAGTATATGAAAATTATAGAACTTTTAGGGTACTGTCATTGGAGGTTTTCACCCGGGGTACATTTCCTGTATATTATAACAAATGGGCTTACTAGTGTCCCTTCAAGCTTTTTGAGCTTGAAATTTAACTCTGGCCCATAGTGAAACACAGACAGACTGACATTTGCACGGACAATAGCAATACTACTGTGTAAACATTTTGATTGCTATTGAAGATGAAAAGGAAATATGAAAAGTTATTACGGATGGAATTAAATGTTATTAAATAATGATTTATAGGAAAATATTAAAATTACTGTTAGTTTATTTTTTTTTTACTTTTTATTATACTACATTATGTGGATCTAGAAATCTGTGTTTAAATTTTTTAAGCTGTTTAAATATTATATATTTTTTATATATTGTAGTCATAAAGTTTTTTTTTTTGTTGTTAAAGTAAATAGAAAATCTTTTTGAGATTAGTTTTAATACTTGTGTATTTTAATGGTTTTTTTTTTAAACTAGATTTATGAGTCTATGGCGGACATATAAAAATGTATTCCTACACTGTATATTCTATATAGAAATGAACTTAGATATAATATTAAACTTTTGTTAAAAAACTTTTATATATATTTATATATTTTTTTTTATAAAACAGACTATTTTCTTACTCTAAAAAAAGTTGTAAAATAAATACAACTAGCAGAATAGCAAAGACAAAGTTTTAAGTATGGTCAATATAAAATTTATGAAATGATTCATAAAATATAAAGATTACTTGGTTGAATTTATTATCAAATGCATATTTAGTTAAAGGAGAGAACATAAAAACATATATTTAAATTGTGTATATTTAAGGTTTCCATAAGAACTTTTCAAAGAACGTTGTTCGATTTGGCTAAAATTTTTAGCTTGGACATTTTGGACCCAGTATCGCCAGATAATGACCGGCAAGCCTGAAAGTTTTAAATTTTTATGATTTAGAAACAATACGTAAATTATTTTTTTGATGTTGTTCAGATATACTTCCAAAAAAGCTGTAAGACTATATATTAGACCGTACCGCAAAAAAAATTTAAAAAGGTGACCCCTGCCAAAAATATAAAAAAAATTTCTACTGGGTTTATCGAAAAACTTCCTTAGCAAAAGTTTAATGATTTTTTGCGAGCTTTTATTTTCTGAAATTAGGGTGGTACATTAGGGTGGCAGCAACTGGGATCTGGTGAGTCACTACTAGAACGGGATACTTGAAGTCGATGGCCCTTAAAGCAAAACACTGGCCTCCTTGAGAGAAAAACATTGATGTATCATACTTCAAGATCCGACGGTAAATGCCAAAGATATAACGAAAAATGTAAAATAGCGAAAAATAACTTTTTTTGAAATTGCCTTGTAAAAATACTTCATATTGGAGGGTGTACGGTGCACGTTTTTTCTGCCTGTAAGGTGGTACGGTCTACTATACATACTAAAGGATACTTTGGAAGCAATAACAGAAGTGTTTTCTTTTCATTTGTTCAGAATTATTTCTATAAGAGTAGTCAAAATACACTAACGAATACTTTGGAAGCAGCGAAAGAAGTATGTAGTTTGTAAAGCACGACATTCAATTTTTTTACTGCGTATTTATATGAACATTTCTAATGCATAATTTGCTTGTTTAAATATTAACATATTTTTAATTTCATTAAGTTAAATTAAATATTTTTAATTGAAGAGAAATCCTTAAATGGGCAACAATAAAATTTTAATTTGATAAATTAAATTACAAATTTATTTAATTTCGTATTATTGTGTATGAAAATCCTATCTACCAATACATACATTTAAATATTTAAAATTATTTTTCTATGAGGCTTTCCCTACTAACTATCCAGCGAAAAAAGTATATGATATCAATATTAAACTTACAATGTTCTTGCCCTAAATGACTCGAATAAAATATGGAACAACTTTTTAAATTTTTCTAAAAAGTGGGCGAAGTGGGTATGGTAAATATTAGGGTATTCAATCAATTAATCGTTATTCGATTAATCGAACAATTTTTCTCAAAAATTATTCGAATAATTTAAAATGTCCAAATTTCGAATAACGAATAATTCGAATAATTTCATACGATTAATCGATTAATCGAAATTGGTAGAAAATTACAAAAAATATAATTTTTTTATTTAAGTAAATCTGCAAAAATTCAAAATGTTTTTCAAAAATTGCGATAAATAATTTTCTGTTTGCTTATACCTATCCGGATTTCATTCTGCCCTAAGAAAATAATTAAGGGACGACCTTTTAGAATTTCTAGAAATATTTGTTAAATTCAACTGAATGAGAATTTCATGTTCTAAGTAGAAGGGTTAATAAACATCTTCATTCCCAAAGGAAAAATAGAAAGAACATAAAATTATCACAGTTTGCTTTGTCATCTTCCGAATTACTACCCTGTTTTTCTGACTTATCTAGTAAAGTAGTGGTATCTATTTACGTATAATAAATTTTTAATTATTTTTTACGACTTTTTAAATGTTGATACTAAACAAAAGCATTAATATTTATTTGTAATTAATGATTATTAGAATTATTAATTATAATGCTCAGTGTAATAAAGCTTGTTTAGTGAGCACTCTGAATTAATAAAATAAAGGGATAATAATAAATTCTCAACAAAATTCCTCACTACAATTACGTTTTTATTTATTTAATGCATACGAAAGAGATGCAAATTAATTTATGGGGTCTTATATTCTTCTTTCGGGTGTGGTTCTCCCCAATTTGGATAAAATTTTAATATGTTAAAGCGGGGACAGAAAAAATAAAAATATTGACAAAATCGGATCTCAATTATTACATTTTTTTTATTTTTATGAATTTCAGAAGAGTTACTGAATTTATTTTTGTTCCTTTACTTAAATAAAATTATTAAAAACACAAGTGTATGTAGATTATTTTACAGAAATTTTTTTCGATTAGTCGATTAATTTTAAAATTTTGTTCGATTAACCGGTTAAGAAAAAAACCCAAATAATTATTTGCACGATTAATCGATTAAAATAAAAAGCCGATTAATTGAATACCCTAGTAAATATTGATCAATTTATCTTAATATTTAATGGAATAATAATAACTATTTCTGAATTTGTATTATATATAATTCAACTTATAAGAAAATCGGAAATTTTGTTTTGAATAAAGAAATTTCACATGTTTTTCTATTTATTCAGAAAGTTTCAGCATGTTTGTCTTTTCCTTTTGAAGAAAATATGTGCTGAATATTGCCTATCTCATACATAATTTACTAAGCCTACTATGTCGTTATAAAGGCACATCTGCACGGGATAGAAATCTCGTAGAGTTTGCGCTAAATTTGTAATCTCTAATTTTGTTGGCACTAATTTTTATCGTAAAAGTATTATCTCTAGTTGTCAAGTATTTGTTTTTATTAAAATTGTTGTATTTTAAAGAATATTTTTTTCTCCAAATAAGAAAAGGTGCATTTAATAAACATAAATGTTCAATGATGTTACAAGACATTATAAATATTGTTACTAATTAAAGAAATTATGTATGACAGCAATTGTCAATGACTTATACTCGTACAGAGCTGTATTTTCATAAAATCTAGCGAGTTTTCTATCCCGTGTAGATTTGCCTTAATAAACAAATGTGTTCGTTTCGTTTACTGTAAAGTGTGGCAGAAATGTATGATGGCGCGTTCTGAAACTCGAAAATTTCACTACAGGCTCAAGCAAATGAATGCTTTTCAAGTCGGCTGCAAATATTTTTGAATTATTTTTTGATAGTCCCAATTTTCTCCCCATAGCATTTAAATGCTCTTGCGACATTAATTTTGGACTTGATGTTGCTTCGTATTGTACAAAATTAGAGATGATGGTTTCGGTTTTGACATTTGTACCAGCCCTCCAACGTAGACTTAGACTGGGAACAGGTGGTGCAGGTACCGCAAGCGCATCCTATTGAATTTCATTATGCCTCTTTTGGCAAAAATAGCATGTAGTCTCGTCGTACTCATCTGGCTCTAACCAACGCATGGGAATGCAAAAATTCATTGAGTTTCGTTCACCTTAAGCAATAATTTCGCAAAAATTATTGTCCTGGTAAGAATATCAATCAAAACTTGTATTACCTTTAGACCACACCATCAAGCCGTTGTAGCAATTTCCCAGATGTGTTTTGGCACCTGGCTCATGGCTCATCTGGCAAAACTTCCAGTTCAAAGTAAAATTTATATATAACCTCCTCTCTACTATTGAAAAATGAAACCTTGTATTCCTTAAGGGTATGCTTGCCGCAGACATATCAAAAGCACTCAAGTTTTTCCAAACAGTCATGCATTTTTATTCTTACAAATTTCCTTGTGGGACAATTGAAAACGAAAAAGATTAAATTCCCTTATGGCAATTTTGAGTGGCAAAAAGATAATGACAAAAAGAATGAAAAAGAACATAAGCAACAAAACTGAAGTCGTAATGACATCGATACAAAAGTAGTCGGTAGTTGAGTGTCAAGCCATCTCGTCAGAGATGGGATAACCTACATATAAGAACAATAACTATGTAAATTAGCCCTTAATTTGCATTCTTGAATTTGACTGGTTTTTGCTGTTTGTGTTATGTTTTGGGATAGGGTGTGCTCTCAAATATATAGTACAATTTTATGGCCAACATGTTTGTATACTATTTCATTTCCGCCGCACAGTGCTTCGTCCCCATATAACGATTGGACAAAAATAGAAGGAGTGGAGACAGAGTTTTGAAATTTGGTATACTAACATAGAACCCCTTAGTTAAGAAAAATTTTAATTTTTGGAAATATCGGGCCAAGGACACGCTCACCTCCCATAGGTCCAGAAATTTAAAAATAATATATTAGCTACATAAATGAACGTAAAATTACAAAAAGTATCCATTGAGATGCACATAAAACTGGAAACGTTTGTGGCAATTTTTATCAAAATCGAACCAAGGACTCTTAGTCCTGCCATATATCCTTTATTTTAAAATCTTTATAAAACCTGTAAAAATTATCCGATTGCGATGAAATTTAGCACTTGAATTAATATACGGTCAAGCAATATTTGTGCCAAATTTCAATAATATTCAATAATAAAAAAAAATTGACTTTCACAAAAAATGGTTTTTAAACGATTAAAATAATTTTTCTAAAAAAAAAAAAAATTAATAGGATTAATGTAGGAAACCATGTGAATCCTCCATTTTAGGCATACGGTATGTTCAGCGAACTTATGTAAAACACTACGAGGAATACTTTTGTGGAACATTTTAACCTTCTATCTCTTCAATTAAAGGCACTTTTTTGGCCCCTTTTTAAAAAGGGACCAAAACGACCCGTAAGTTGAAGAGTTAGAGGGTTAAAATGTTCCGCAAAAATATTTGTCATGAAATTCTATTATAATTCTCGAAAGACATCAGCATTGAAAATTTAACCTAAAGGCCAGTAATAAGTAAAAACTTAAAATGTGTTTAAGGGTTAATTTCGTACTTATTCAGAATTGGCGCCAAAATGTCCCACAAACCTGGATTTTAGGGAGAAATCATGGGAATCTTCCATTTCGGGTATAGAATGTGTTTAGAGAACTTATGTAGAACACTACGAGGAACATTTTTGTGGAACATTTTAACCTTCGAATTCCAAAAAATTCCCTTTCATTGAAGAGTTAGAGGGTTAGAATGTTCCGCAAAAATGTTTATCGTAGTGTTTTACAAAAGTCCGCTCAACACATCCTATACCTAAAATCAGGGACGTAACAGTTATAACTTTTATTCAAAAAAGTGATTGTTTTACAATTATTTCTTGTTTGAGTATTTTTAATTTTCTGTTTATTTGCTCTGTTTGATTTTTATTTTAAATTCAAACAAAAACAATCCAAACACGATTTTTATTTTTTCAAAAATAATAAAAGTTATTTTGTGATTTTTTTTCTTTATCAAAAAATAACAATTAAGAATACAAATCAAAAGCCATAGAACCAATGACTTCAACAATTATAATATCCTGATGATGTCAACTAGTGTTAATAAAAGATTGAACAGTGATTTAAAGTGAGTAAATATGTATATTCCATCACCTTCCGGCATTCAATTTAGGTCAATTTTTAATTTTTATTTTATTATCAAATAAAAAAGTTACTGCTTAATTTTTTCAAAAAAATCATTCTGTAACTTTTATAAAAAGTTTTAAAATAAAAATCAAAAAACAACAGAAATTTATAGAGTAAAATATAAAATTTGAAAAAATTAAAATCTTTGCCAAACTTTGTGATTTTTTTGTGCAATATGATTTATAAAATATAGTGCATTATTGAAATATTATAATTAAATAAATTTGGGTGGTGACTTTTTTAGAAATATAACAGTTATTTTGGGTCTCTGCCTAAAATAGAAGGTTCACATGGTTTGAATACTAAACACTCTTAACCCTTTGACGACCATAGGCAAGTATGCTTGCCCAAGGGTTTTTCGCATTTATAATTGCCCACACCTACAAAAAAATTTTGTTGTCCCAACCGAATTTGGTTCCAACCGAATCGTTCGGTTGCTGCAACCGATAATTCGGTTGTCACAACCGTATTTTTGTTGCTCCAACTGAAATAGGGTTGCGGCAACCGAAATAGGGTTGTGACAACAGAAATAGGGTTGAAACCACCGAATTTTCAGTTGCAGCAACCGAACGATTCGGTTGGAACCAAATTCGGTTGGAACCAAATTCGGTTGGGAAAACAAATTTTTTTTGTAGGTGCAGACAAAAGATAGAGTAAATATTTTCAAAGGTGATTTGTAAAGAAGAAATGGGGGAACAAAAATGTAGTAGGCAGCAAATCCCTACCTAGTCCTGCTTTCCTCTTGCGAACCCTCGAAGTTGGTTTTTTAGAATTCTTCATTTAAGGGGTAAAAAGCACAAACTTTGACAAGCGAAATGAAGGGCAAGCAATGGGTCTATGAGGTAAATTTTTTGTAACATGTCCATAATTTAGTTCTAGAGTAAAAATCATGAATTTATTCATTTCAAATAATCCATTTTTTTTTTAATTTTTGATAAAAAATAGTAATTAGTTTTTTAATGATCTATTATTTAACAGTATAGACTTACAAAAAAAAAGAAAAAAAAATATAAAATTTTATATAATTTTTTTTTTACTCCATCAAACTTAAGTAATTTTTGGATTTTCAACAAAAAAAAAATGTGTTTTTCGGAGCAATAAAAAATAATTGTTTTGTAAACATATACTAAAATGCACATTTTAGTTTAACTACAAATATATTGAAGTAATTAAAAAAAAATTTTCGAACAAGTTTAAAAAAAAATTGATTTTTGAGAATTATTTTCGTGAAACAATTAAAACCCATTTTTCTGTTAACCCGTGTAAAAAAGTTTAGATCTGATCAGATCTTTTTGGATCTAAATCGATATGATTGAATCTAATTAGATCCTGTACCAGATCTCATCAAATATGATCAGATATGGCATTTGTGATAATACTTTATGGCAAGATCTGATCAGATCTAGAGCCAAATATGTTCAGATCTAAAGAGATCTGGACAAATGCGCCAGATATGCCTGGATCTGATCAGATCTGACTATATCTCAAATTTGTCCCCAATTTTGAAATCTAATTAGATCTGGTAAGATCTACTAAGATCTGGCCAGATATGCCTAGATCTGATCAGATCCAATTAGATCTCAAATTTGTCCCCAATTTCGAGATCTAATTAGATCTGGTAAGATCTACTGAGATCTGGCCAGATCTGATCTTTTTTACACGGGAAGTCATTTTTGCATAAAATTCTCTGAGTTTAGCGCCCTCTCTTGGCGGCAAAAGCAATCACACCAAATATTTGTTTTCACATTTGTTTGAGTTACTTTCTTATGTTTAAAAAAATCCTTCTTTAATCACAAATTTAGATAAATTTTTTTTTTTATTTTTGTCCTTGGGACGAAGCATAGTGCGCCGTCTCCCTTTGTAGGGGTGTATTTTACGATTTGTTTGAGTAGAGCCAAACGATACCGTTATGCGGTGGATTTAGAGGTTTAATATGTTTTACAAAAATATTTGTTTTAATATTTTCTACAAAGTTGCTGAACATACCCTACAGCTCAGATGTTAAGGACACTTACTTTTATATACCGTAATGGTGCAGAGGAGAAACTTTAACCCCCTCTAAAATAAAATTCCGATGTGATCTTTCAAAACGTCGACTTACGTACATTTTTTTGTCTCCTCTACTAGAATCCAAGGACTGATTTAAACCCAGATCAATAGGCGTGCGCACAAATATATATGAACAGAAAGACGGAAATAGTTAAATTGAAACAAAAAGTGATTCATTTAGGGCAATAAACATTGTAAGTTTGAAATTCCAATGATATAGTTTTTTTCAGCTGGAAAGTTAGTATAAAAAGCCTCATATGTAGCACACATACATATATGATTTAATTAAACTTAAATACAACACATCCATATTCAACATTTATATTTGTGGTTAATGAGGTTGCTTTATAGTTAATGCATTGTATAATGGCAAAAGCCATAAGTGTGAAAGAATTAAAGGGAAAATTAATCAAAGGCTATACCACGTATTTTTTGAAGCCCTAAAATTATGTCTGTTTATTAGAGTGTCCCTTAAAAATAGATTTATCATTACACCCACCAGTTTTATTGGAAATAGTCCCAAATGGAAGAAATCGATTTTTTTTTGGAAAACGTTAACCCGTGCCGAAAGTTGGACGAAAATTGCCCCTTTTGGAAAAAAGTGTATTATTAACAAAAATTCCCAAAATTCGAAATTTCGAAAAAAAATAATTTTTTATTCCATTTATTCATTTAATATAGTCAAAATAATTCATACATGAAATTTTGACTTCATCGGATATCACTAACCCACTTTAGCCTGGAATCCAAAATGACCCACAAATTTTATAAAAATGCAAAAATGTGTTTTTTTAAAAATTAATTTTAAAGATTTTTTAGATGTCGATTGCTATTTGTACCACATAATAGCTGATATTAAAGAAAAAAAAAATAAATTGGAAAAATGATAATTCGAGTTTGTGTTTGGAGCAACTGCTTTTCAGGACATTTTACAAAAATTGCTCATTTTGTCAAAAATTTCAATGTTTTCATTAAATTTTACACGGTTTTCGGAAAAACAGGACTCAAATTTGGTTAGATTATAATTATCTTTTCATTTCTTTAAACAAAATTTAACCCTTAGTGGCCTGGGGTCAGAAAAGACCCATGGAACTTAATATTAATTATGACTACGAGATTGTAAAGCCATTAAATTTATAAAAAAAATCTCAACTGGATAAAAATAATTATTTTGTTTAACGTGTTTCATGTGGGGTTAATTTTTATACTTTTGCCCAAAAACGCCCCACTAGGAAATTTACAGAATATCACCTTTCATAATTTTCGGAAAAATATCACTTTGAATGAATAAAAAAAAAAAAAATTCCACTTGATAAAAATAATTATTTTGAGTAACTTGATCCATATAGGGTTAATGTTATCACTGACCCACTAGGAAATTTACAGAATAACATTTATCAGATTTTTATTAAATTGGGATGTGCGAAAGGTGTTATTCTGTAAATTTCCTAGTGGGTCTTTTTGGTATAAAAATTAACCCCATATGGATCACGTTACATAAAATAATTATTTTTATCCAGTTGAGATTTTTTTTATAAATTTAATGGCTTTAAAATCTCGTAGTCATAATTAATATTAAGTTCCATGGGTCTTTTCTGACCCCAGGCCACTAAGGGTTACATTTTTTTTTAAAGAAATGAAAAGATAATTATAATCTAACCAAATTTGAGTGCTGTTTTTCCAAAAACCGTGTAAAATTTAATGAAAACATTGAAATTTTTAAAATTTTTGACAAAATGAACAATTTTTGTAAAATGTCCTGAAAAGCAGTTGCTCCAAAAACAAACTCGAATTATCATTTTTCTAATTTATTTTTTTTTCTTTAATATCAACTATTATGTGGTACAAATAGCAATCGACATCTCCAAATTAGGCATTTTAAAAAATCTTTAAAATTATTTTACAAAAAAATATGTTTTTGCATTTTTTCAAATTCGTGGGTCATTTTGGATTCCATCAGGCTAAAGTGGGTTAATGATATCCGATGAAGTCAAAATTCCATGTGTGAATCGTTTTGACTATATTAAATGAATAAATGGAATAAGAAATAATTTTTTTTACGAAATTTCGAATTTTGGGAATTTTTAATAGTAATACACTTTTTTTCCAAAAGGGGCCATTTTCGTCCAACTTTAGGCAGGGGTTAACGTTTTCCAAAAAAAAAATAGCGATTTCATCCATTTGGGACCATTTTCAATAAAAGTGAGGGACAGTCTACTCTTTATTTACATGCTAGTTTTTACTATTTTTAATAGATTTTTCTTTTAAATTCGTTGCTAGCGTGAAATTTTCTGATTTTTTAATTCAGTTGTTTGTATATACTATTTTCGGTACCATTTTCTTTCATTCCACTAGAAAAGGAAACATTTTTTGGCAATTCTACCTTACTTTCTAAGGCTCTAATGCATAAACTTTTCTTAATTTTGGATTATGGAATACAATTCCTAAAGTATTCTTTTTCCTTATTAAACGTTTATTAAAAAATGTCGTGCATAATTGTTAAATAAAAGTTTGTTAATTTCTCGTTTTATTCTGGCAACACCCTAATTAAATGAGTCTCCACTATCAAATAAATTGTTAGTGATTCATAAAGTTAGTAAACGATTGACTCGTTAGTCATAGATGAATAAAGTTGTTTTGAAGATTTTACCAATATAAATAATTTATAATAAGTCAAAATTTGAGAAAACCAATTTTTATACCTATTTTGGTTATATAATAGTGTAAACTAATATTTTTAAGACAGTTTAATACAACGAATACGGAATGTATTCGAATGACGAATATGTTTTGATTATATCAATATCACTGTTTAATTTATTTTTGATTTTATTTGTACACCAATTTGAGAAAATTTATTGAAAAAGGTATTAAAATGGTGCAATTGGTCCAGGTTTTTTTTAATTTGTTGGCTACAGAATGCTAGATTCTACATATTCTTGGGTGGATGACCCTTGAAAAAGCCTCTAAATAAATGAAAACTGAACATTTTTGTTTTCAAAAGAGATTTTTATTTTCCAAATTTTATGAAACGCTTATTTTAGGCATGACCCTACTTTAACAGGTTGTTAAATTTTTCGTTATTAAACGAATTATTCATACTGTTTTTGCCAAATTAGATTAAAAACTTTTAATTAAACTGTTTAGGAACTTTATACACTAAATGGAACTTTATGCACTAAACTTTATGTAAATGTATAATTCATAGTTTATATAATTTTTTTTTTCATACACGTTAAATTAATCGCAATTTAGCTATTTAGCAAAAAACCACATTTTTCAATAAAAATCACCTTTTTTAAAATAATTTTTTTTGGTATTTTTCTGGAAATGGTCACTAGGGTGGACTTTATTATGTCAGCTTGCGATTTAAGGCCCCCCTAGAAATGTGCCTTTTGGTATAAAAATACAACATGCAAAAAATTAAGGTAAATCGTGCCGCATCGGCCCTGAAGTTTAAAATACGATTTACAAGGTGAAAAAAAATCACTTTTTTGGCTTTTTTTTTTTTAAAATGGCTCTTAAAGAACTGTCTTTTTGGAAAATGTAAATAGAATCATAATTTAGACTGAATTCCCTTTCTGATAATGTATAGAAATCTAAAATGGGTTGGAAAATATTTTAGTAATTAAAATTTCCCCAGACCATTGTAGGGTTAGAATGAGATAAATTATGAAAATCGTAAAAAATTAAATATTTCTTTCAAAAATTTACAATGTTATACCCCAGTTTCATTTCTAAGATCCACAGATATAAATTTTTGTCTTTCTCGGCTTATGATAACCTAGTCCCAGGTATGGCTAAAAATGGGATTTTTTTTATAAATTTGCAAAACTCTAGTTTTGACTTTTTAAAAATTTTGTTCAACAAAATATAAAAAAAAGTGGTCAACGCATATGGGGTTTATTAAATACACCCTAGAGAATAATTTCACTGAAAATTACACTTATCCCTCTTTTAACTCAACAGTGAAGGAGTTTTAAATTTGAAAACTTTAGAGAAAAGTGTGATTTTGGCCAATAATTTAGATAATTGTATTCATTTTTATGTTTTTAGCTAGGTGTAAGAAAATCACTTCCGATTTCTTTTAATTCTGTTACGAGGGATTGTTTTCCGAAAATCTTGTAAAACTCCGACAACGTTAACCCTTTCGTTACCAAGGTCAAATGTGAAATTTTTGATTTTTCCTGGAAGTATATCAAAACAATGTGTTGTTTAATGCGGAATTTGTCCAAAATAACTCTGTTAACACCAGATTTTAAACATAGTAATAGAAAATTAGAAATTAACCCTTTTAGGCACATGGGGTCGAAATGACCCAAAATTTTCAAAATGTAAAAATGTGCCATTTGGCATGAAAATCGATATAAAAACCTTTAATTAAGCATTTTCTAAAAATAATAAATCCAAATTAACCTATTTGAGAGTATGGTGTCAAAATGACCCATTTTTTATGTTAAATAACGCCGGTTGGCTGAAAAATGTGTATAGAAACCACAAATTGTTGTTTAAAAAATGTGAAGAAAGGAGTTAATTTCGATTTATTTTTATTATTTCATGATCGAAATAATTGTAATGCCAAAAAATATCATTACCGTTGGCAAATAATGCCAATTAAATCGTCATTAATTGGTTCAAAGTATTTATATGTCTATGGCTGTCCACAACTTTTTTACGCTATTACTTCCCACTCCGAAAGAAAAGTGGCAAAACCAGGCATCTTAATGTGTACTTTGTACAGTGTTTCAAATAGTTTTTTTTTTAATTTTAATTTATTTATATAGTTTTTTTCTTTTATTATCTTCACTTCATGTGGTTTATGATGTTGTGAACTGTTTAATTTAAATTAATTAGTTTTTTTCTTGCTGGTGTTGAGGTTTTTTGAAAAAAAATTTAACATATTTGCAAACTTACCAGATGGCAACAGTACAAAAAACGAAAAATTGTTACGATTATTTTCTCGTTAAAAATCATTAAAATTTAACATGACATGCGTGTACTTATAAGTAAAATATGCTTGTATATGGGTGTTAATGTTTATGTGTATGTTTTTGGATTTTACCTTTAGTATTTCTTTTTACAAAATGTTGTATTGTTTGTTGACGGAAAACACATTTTACTGTGGTTAAGTTCACCTTACGTGACAGCTTACAAATACAAATATATGCACACAATAACGAAATATATTGTACCAACAGTGAGTGTCAAAATAAGGCGTACAAAATAACATATTAATTTCTTATCACAATAAGGTTTATTTTAAATTATAATGCATATATAAAAAAAATTGTAATAATGATATATATGACAATAACAATAATTGCATATAAATATACCATGGTGTACACTTTTATTTGACACTCACTGTAAATGCCTTTGTTTTTATTGAATCATATTACTGTGTCAGTGTGTGTAATACTCGTGTACAAAAAAATATGTTCTGTTAAAATGAAAAATTTAAGATAATTTTAAAAGCATACGGAAAAGTTCTATTGTATAAACAAGGGAATGTTGAAAATTATGTGGAAAGTTTTTTTCTTAAATAATTTTGTTGTGTTGGAAATATTAAAACTGATAAATGCGTAAATTTTTAAAATTTATTTAAACCGTATTGAATACTTTTCATTCCATAAGTGGGAACTTTCATATAAAAATTTGTTTAAAAATTAATGCACCCAAAAGAAAAGATTGTTGGACTTCAAACCATTAGAATTTATTTTTTATTATATAATTTTATTTGGAATAACCTATAATTGATAGAGCAATAATATTGTGTTAGGAATTAAAAGGGAACTATACAACTTGTTATAATATTGCACTAAGCAACACTATTTTTGAGGGTTGATAATTCCAATGCCAATGAAAGTTCTCGGTTAGTTTTGAGAACCGATTTTTTCTCTATGTATTCAATTAGTCGACTTTATATTTTAATGGATTAATTGCCCTAACAGTTATTTAGGGTTTTTTCTTAATCGTTTAAATGAATAAAATTTTGAAATTAATAGATTAATAAAAAAAAAAAAGATTTATATAAAATAATATACAATATTTTTGTATTTTTAATCATATGTAACATTTTGAAAAAATTTAAAGAGTTTTTCCATTTTCATATTCGTATCCGAGAAGGAAATTAAAACTACAAGTTTTACATTATGAGTTTAGTTGGTATGGAAAGACTCATATGTATTAAAACCATGGTTGGCAAACACTAATCGTAAACTACCAATAATGATTTAAAACTATTTCAAATGACTACCGTTTACACTCAGAAAAGTTCTGCATTTACAACATGACAGTTATTTGTGTAGTAATGCAATTGTAGTTATTTTAACTGCAATTGCAATTATTTAATTTAGAACAAAGTTTTGAATTTTTTTGGTTGTTATTTTTTTTAAACAAACCACAAAAATTACTATATTGTAGTAACATTTATTTTAAGCAGTTGTTTCGAATTTTGTTACAAAAATTTCAGTTTTCAAGTGCATGTGTGTTTGTTTGTTCAAATATTTCACACACAATAATAATATGGTGTGGCGCTTGTTTAGAAAATTTCTAGTGAAAGAATATGAGAAGAACATATTTTCCCTTGTGTCTTTAGTCATAAAACAATGCTAAAGAGAAGAAGGTTATACATTTCATTAAGTAATTAAATTAATAAGGTAACCCAGTCAGAAATCGCCAGTGGTACAAAAAATCAAGCACTGGCATACCACTGGGTAACCACGGTGTTAAAAATAAAGGACTGGCAGAACACTCATTTGGGACGCTTTGCCAGCGTTTGAAATAAGCGTTTTACCAGTATTTGTTTTACAAAAATTTCGGTAGTTTATAAAAAAAAAACCACTGGCAAAGAATTGGCTTAGAGTGATATGCCAAGGTTTGCAACCAGTGGTTATCCAGTGCTCCTAGCCAATGCTACCAGGCGTACAAAAATCAATTCACTGGTAGACCAATGATTTTATAAAAATGCTGACGCTTCGTTAAAAAATGTTTGTAGTCAGAAGGTTCCGAGTTCAATACGGTTGCAAGCAAAAATTTTCTTTTGGACTTTTTTTAATTTACAATTTTTTATAAAATCAGTTTTTTTGTTTGTGGGAAAGCTCCTTCAAGACTAACTTTTTTTTGTCCTCCCAACACTGGCATACTAGTTACAAAAAATTTTTTTGCCAGTACTAGCATTTTGGCACAGCGAGTAGTTGTCCAGTTATTATCACTCATTTATGTGTTTAGCCATCAAATATTATATGTCTCGTTAGCTCAGTGGGTAGAGCAATCGTCTGCCAATCTGATGGCCTGGGTTCAAATCACGGAAGGACCAAAAAAAAATTCATATGAACTTTTTTTAAATTTTATTTTGAAAAATATATTTCCAGACTACCTATTTATTGGTTTTGCCAACGTTTAAAAATTTTGTTCCTCCAGTGCTTTTCCGGCGCTTTTTGATCTAATGATGTTATCATTTTGGGAATGGGAAAGCACTTTTTGCCAGTACTTGTACCCCACCTGCTAAAGTGCTTTGCCACCGCTTTCCCGTTTGTATTTTTCTGACTGGGAAGTTTTATAATATAAAATATATAGTTATTTAGGGAATATTAAAAAAAATATTGTATTTATTTTCTTTCAGCTCTTTAATATTTTCATTCGTTTCTACCTTGAAAAAAAGAGAGCCAAACAAACAGTGAACAATAAAAGTGATAATAAGTGTACATTTTATTTTATCAATTTTAAATTTCTTCGAGAATAAAATAAAGAAAACAGTGTAAATTTATTTTCTTATAAATTAATAATTGGTGTTAGTAATTTAGGCAGCAAGTTTAAATAACCCAGTGTAGAAAATCATTACCAGATATGTGGTTATGTAACTACATACCTAGTAATGGTAACTAGTTAATTTTATTATTACATTTCTTATTACTTTTGTATGGCGATGTCGCGAAAAATAATGAGTTACACACCAGCATACGAAAAATTCAAAAATATGTCGTTACATATGTGCTTACCAGTATTGACTAAAATAATGATTATAAAAATAGATTTTTAAAAAAATAAGTTTTATAAAAAAAAATATTTTTTTAATGTAAAAATTTTTAGAACATTACTTTTTTTTTTGTTGAAATAATGATAATAATAAGTCATTATTGGTAATACATTATTATTTATTTTGAAATAATGAAACAAGTAATTATTTATTAGTAACTCTTTATTATATCTTTTGAGATAATGCAGAAAGTGACTCGATGTCATTACGGGTAGTCCAAAAAATAATGATATGGCATTACAGTTTCTACACTGGGAACATAAACATTTGTTTTCACATTATTACGATAGTTTTTCGTGTATGTTATTTTAACTGCATTTGCAGTTGTTTGTACAGTTTTACAATAATTTGCAAGTATGTTGTTTTAATTACATTTGTCAGTTGATTTTTAACAGTTAAAAATAACTTCACATTGCAGTTGATTTAAATGCAACATTAGTGTACACCTTTTTAACTGCAAATGTAGTTATTTTAAATGTCATTTGAAGTTGGCTTTACCTACATAATTCTCTGACAGTACCTTAAAAAGCCACTAATGAAATAACTTAAAATACCGTTAACATTAACGAATTAATTTAAAATACGATTAACCATAAAGTACCCTAGCAAAATAACTTGCAACTTTTTTCCTTCTTTCCATCAAAAGATCATAAATTAAATATTGACTTTCAGCTTTTGTTGAACACATACAAAATGTTTTACAAAGTGACGGTCCGTTGTCCGTTGTGAAAAAATTAAAAAAACAACAATTGTTAACCTCAAAATACCACTAGCAAAATAACTTAGAATCCCGCTAAAGTTAAAATAACCAAACAAAATAGCATTAAATGTCGTTAACTCTAAAATATCTTAACGAAATAACTTAAAATACCGATAACCTTAAAATCTCAACTAAAAAAATTGTATGAGTTTTGATAGAATTTTTTTTAGTTGAGATTTTTTTTTTAGATTAGATCTAATTTGACACAGTTAGATCTAATTTAATGGAATAAGATATGGTTTGATACAATTTTATCCGGATTTTGTCCTCATCCAAATGTATCAAATATAATATAATCATATCCAACTAGATATAATGGTATATAATTCAATACAATTATACATAATTATATGAGGCATATGTAACTATATATAGTTATATATTTACGATAAAATTTCGTAAAATTTTATATAATTGTATCTCGGTACATATGTTCCAATATATAATTATACAAAATTTTATATGAAAATATATGACTATATCAAAACTTTTTTACTTGGGATACCCTAACGAAATACATTTGAAATAATTTTATACCCTATCATTAAGGGAATTTTTTAATCACCTGGAATTAAATTTTTCATACAAAAAGTGCATTTAATAAATCCAAAAAAAAGCTGGATTTATTTATATGAAACATCCCTACCGGAAATTTTAACAAACTGTCACCGAACTGGCCCCTTTATATGAAATAGAGTGGTCACTTTTACATGACGTTGTCAAAGGAGGGGGAAATTGACCGCTTGTAACATGTCACAAGACAAATCCCAGGACAGGTCCCTCAACTGTGTTTTTTATGAGAGTTCAGTAACCTGTCCTAGGATTTGTCTTGTGACATGTCACAAGGGGTCAATTTCCACCTCCTATGACAACGCCATGTTAAAGTGACCAGTCTATTTCATATAAAGGGTAACAGTTCGGTAACAGTTTGTTAAAATTTCCCGTAGGGATCCTGTTCATTTAATGTTAGAAAAAAATACGAATGAAAGTTAGAAGAGAAACAAAAAAATTGTGAAACTAGAAATAAAAGCATTTTATTTAAATTTATTATTAAATATGTTTAGGAAAAAAAAACTACACTTCTCTAGATACTTATTTTCCATCTTGTACATGGAGAAATAGCTGAAATCGAAATGGCAATTTTTCACGATATTGTAAGTAATTTAATTAAATTCAATTGGTGAATATTAAATATTGCAGTGGTATATTTTAATTGTGTAGAAATATAAATTGAAGCAATGAAACTCAAAAGAAAAACTATTTCTTGCTGTTTTATATAAAATGTAATAAAGAATTTAAAGTTACAATAAAATCCTGCATCATTGCATTTATTTTTTATTTATTTTAGCTAACTCCATCTATTGAGCACTTTGAGAACTACTTTTTGGATTTATTAAATGCAAGTAATTAAAAAATTCTGCTATTATTTTTATGAATAGGTTGCCAACCCTGATTAAAATCCAGTTGCTTTGTAGGCGGTTTTTGTGGAATGCCTAATAAGTTGGCAAATTGATAAGTATATATTTAAGATAAATCATTTATATTTATTTATTTTGTATATTGACTGAAATTCTTTGTGCTTAAATGAGCATAGAAACGATAAACAAGGTACCTAAGGATTATTTTCTCATTAAAATAAAAATCCTAAATAATGAACAACAAAATGCCAAAGTAACTAATACTAGGATTTCAAAGTTTAAATAAGATAAAAAAAACCAACTCAATGAGGGTTGTGCTTGAAAACCAATACTCCTTAAATTATTCGTTTTCTCATGAAATTATACACTAGTTTATTGTAGTGAATTAAGTGCCTATTATGAAAATTTTGTTAACGATAGAAATTAAATATTATTGTACTTTCATCAAATATACATTTGAAAAAAAAAAAAAAAATTTTATTCTAAGGAAAGCAAAAGAACGGAAATTTTGTTTTTATTTCCAGTGTATATTTGACGAAAGTAATGTTTAATTTCTATCATTTAGAAAATTTTCTTAATAGAAAAAAGGCCCTTATTTTTCAGAACATCAACGATTATGCTTTTCTTTTGTTTACAGATTATTTCTGAAATTATTATTATATATTTTCTTTTGTCTGATTATTGCTTAAGATAATTAAATTTTATATCCTTGTTAAATATACATATTATTCTTTTTTTTTGTAAAATAGTTTCCCTTCCTTGTTCAACTAAAATTATGAAATAGGTTATAGTCTATGCAATCTTATCTCCATTTAATGTCATGTCAGTTTAACATAGATATAAAATCCAACGTTAAAACATGTAACACCTGTTCATTGTAATAATACATTCACACTAGGGGTAGCACTTTTTGAATTTTTTGCAATTGTCAAAAATTTTTATGTGGCATATCAGTCTTGGGCTTGGATAGCCATAAGAAAATATGATAATGCTTTTTCGTGGTCATTCCCTGCAACAAGTTATTTGAAGTTTGAAGCCTCGATTATTTTGATTTAATTTTGTTTTGAACAACTCTTTTTGAAATATATAATTTTCAATTAATATCACTATCTTGCATATGTATTTGGCAAAATTTGTTCACTAGTTTTTGAATTGTAGCGATGTTTTATTGAATACTTAGGTTCTCTTTCATCAAGTTCGCCATTTTTCTGGAAATTGGACCCTTTATTCTTAACATTGTTGTTTTGATATCTACATAAACTAAGCTTTCATTAGAGTATAAATATGTCTTCAGTTGCTTAAGAATGCTTTGAAAAATTGTTAAAGATATGGTATTTTAGAAACTGCCCTCCGAAACGCTTTTTTTATAAATTTTTCAAAGAAAAGTAAATATTGTTATAATCACTACAGTGTTGCCCATATCAAAGTACTATGTATTTTTTTGCACCTAGAAACTTATACCCCTAATGCACACCTTCCTCTTATATAAACATACTAATAAACAGTAATTTTCTAAGCACACACACACACATACACATTAGAGTGGGCCGATTTGTATGGAAACAATTTTTTTGATATTGTGACATCGATTTTTCGATAGCTTTTGGCATGAGGAAAAAAAAGTTCCACTACGACATATCAAAAAAATCATTTTCGAGGCGTACAAATTTCAATTTTTTACAATTTTCTAATAAATGCTAGATTAGCGCCATCTTGCGGTGACTTTTTGAAACAACTAATGAAGTTGTAAACAATATAACATTACAACCTTTCCAGAAAAGTATTACTTATGAAAATCAGATAAAACGAGTAAAAAGGTTAAAGTCGGGCATGCCGACTATACAATACCCTACACCAGTCTGGTGTATTGTTTGGATCCGAAATTCGAATGGGTTAAAATGGGGCTTGTGTCAAAATTTTATATAATGTGAGTCAGCGCACCAAATTTCATTAAAATATCTTAATATTTGCGACCTGCAGTTTGTAACCAAGCCAATTTTGGTGGGACCCTTATATGGGGACTAGGTCTAAACATGGACCGATGTTCACCAAAACCAATAGGCTTCGTCCTTGGGCCAACATAGGTCTATGTACCAAATTTCATCAAAATATCTTAATATTTGCGACCTGCAGCGTATAAATAATATAATTTTGGTGGGACCCTTATATGGGCACTAGGTCTAAACATGGACCGATGTTCACCAAAATCAATAGGCTCATTGTTGGGCCAACATAGGTCGGTGTACCAAATTTCATCAAAATATCTTAATATTTGCGGCCTGCAGCGTATAAACAGTATAATTTTGGTAGGACCCTTATATGGGCACTAGGTCTAAACATGGACCGATGGTCACCGAAATCAATAGGCTTCGTCCTTGGACCAACATAGGTCTGTATACCAAATTTCATCAAAATATCTTAATATTTGCGACCTGCTGCGTATAAACAATATAATTTTGGTAGGACCCTTATATGGGCACTAGGTCTAAACATGGACCGATATTCACCAAAATCAATAGGCTACGTTATTGGGCTAACATAGGTCTGTGTACCAAATTTCATCAAAATATCTTAATATTTACGACCTGCAGCGTATAAACAATATAATTTTGGTAGGACCCTTATATGGGCACTAGGTCTAAACATGGACCGATGTTCACTAAAATCAAACTTGTTCGTCCTTGGGCCAACATAGGTCTGCGTACCAAATTTCATCAAAATATCTTAATATTTGCGACCTGTAGAGTGCGCACAAGATTGCATGGACAGACAGACAGACGGACGGACGGACAGACGGACATCGTTAAATCGAAATAAAAAAAAATTCTGAACCGATCGGTATACTATAAGGTGGGTCTACGACCAATATTTTTTGGTGTTACAAACATCAGCACAAACTTATAATACCCTGACCACATAGTGGTGTAGGGTATAAAAATGTGGCAACTAGAGGTAAAAGTATATAAGTAAAATTATTTTCTGCTTGTTTTCACCAACATCATCATCTTCATTTCATCATTATTATCATCATTTCATCATCAAGCAGAAAATAATTTTACTTATATACTTTTACCTCTAGTTGCCACATTTTTTATCCGATTTTCAGAGTAATAGCTTTCTGGAAAGATTGTAATATTATATTGTTTACAACTTCATTAGTTGTTTCAAAAAGCCACCGCAAGATGGCGCTAATCTAGCATTTATTAGAAAATTATAAAAAATTGAAATTTGGATGCCTCGAAAATGATTTTTTTGATATGTCGTAGTGGAAGTTTTTTTTCCTCATGCCAAAAGCTATCGAAAAATCGATGGCACAATATCAATTGCTAAATCGAACCACCCTAATACACATACATATCCACACATTTTCACATAATCGTAATCGTTATAATCATAATGATAGATAGATAATAAAAAGGGGAAAGACTGTAATTAAAAAAAAAAATATTAACATTTTTATAAGCAGAATTAAGGTCGGCTAACTTAGCTCAAAGTACGCTTAATTCAAGACTATCCAGAGTCATTCGAATGCCATTTTTATACGTGGTTAATGTTAAAGACCAACTTAACTACCTTAACCAAGAGTAAGTTCTTCATGAAACCAACTCTAAATAACGTTAAAATAAGCATTCTTTTAGATAAGTTAGCCGACCTAAAATCGATTTTTATTTAACATATTTCTCAAGTAGGAAATTTTTAAACAAAATTTCTTATTTAAGAATAAATTTTCTTGAATAAATAATTTCTTATTAAGAATTAAAAATAAAAATCAATCTAAGATCTGACAATAAAATTTTGCCTTAAAATGTTGAAAAAATTTCAAAAAAATTCAATATTATTATATTCATAATGCAATTATGTCTAATTAAATGTCCAATAATTGTAAAAAATTTTATTTATTGAAATGTTCACAATTTTCTTTTTTTGAAATTGTGAGGATTTTTTAATCACATCTGTTTTTTTTTTTTTTTTTTTGAATTGGAGTGATTCAATAGATCAGTAAAAAGTCATAAAAATATTTTAAAAAAGAATTCAAGTTTTTTTTGTTAAAGTAATATTTTTACTTAGTATTTATATTTTAACCCCTCAATTCATAAATGCTTTGTAAAGGTTTACAAAACGTCATTTTCATACAAAGTTTGTTCAATAAACCTCCTATAATTTTACAAAGCGTTTATGAATTTAGAGGTATATTTATATTTCTAATTTAGTAAAATTTATTATCACAGATGTCAATTGGGATTTTAGGCAACCATTCACTGCTAGTATGATTTTAAAACACTTTGGCACAAAATTAATTTAACACAATTTAAAACCAATGTTCGAGTATTTATTAAAAAAAAATGTTGCTTGGCAACAATTAAATAGATGCTCATGTTTCAAAGCACATTAAATATGTGTAAACATGTATCGTAGAAAATACATTTGTATAAAATTGAAAAAGCAGAATAATGAGGGCCCGAGTAAAAAGTTTGACACTTAAAGAAAACATATGATTTTCTCTTGTTGGTCATAAATAATTAAAATGATGTCAATACATTGCTAAATCCATCAAAATAACAGACTGCAAGACGACAAACCAAATTGTGATAATTTTATTGTTTTTCCTTAGATATTCTAAATGTTGAATAACGCTCCTAGACGAGAACAAGAAATTGTTTTTGAGTTTGTAATTTAATTTAACAATTTTTTTTTTCGAATACTACACAAAAAAAAACTAAAAGCAAGTTTCAATTTAAATATTTGCAAACACAATTAAAAATTTTTTTGAATTCAGAACAATTAAGAAAATCGCTATATCAATTAATTTTTTTTTCCAAAAATTCAACTGAAAAATTTTCAATTTAAAATTTATTCATATCAATTAAAAATTTAATCAAAAATTAGGAAAATTTTCCGTTAAAGTTATAATTATTACAATTAAAAATGTTTTTGTTATAAAAAAAAAAATTAATTTAAATCCTTAGTAAAATACCAATTAAAATTTTAATTAAATGTCCCAGCAAAAAAAGAGATGACGTAGCAGTAGAAAAAGCACTACAATTAATGATCTAGATATACTTGATTTTAACATTGAGTTGTCATAGGAGAGGAGTACTCCCACTTCAACAGTTTTTCAGTACTTTTTGAATGAGTGCAAAGGAAGCCATTTTTCAACAATTAAAATTAAAAAAAAAATTCTTCACAAAAAAAAATTATATGTATTATTTTACAAAAGTTTTTTATTGCCGCTCTGCTGCTGAGCTATTTTTGATATGAAAGTTGACTGGCATAAAAACACCACTTTGTTAATGCGAAACATTGTTCCTTATTCTCTGCAATAAAACTGCTTATTAAACAAGTGTAAAAGGTGCACTCCAATTCAATATTATTTTCAGTACTATTTTTACAGGTGCATAAAGAGCAATTTCTTACCATTTTTTTTATATATACATATTTTTAAAAATTTAAAAAATTTTTAATTTAAACAAATTAATTAAAAATATTAAAAGAAAAATTAATAGAATAAAGAAAATAAAAAAAATATTGGTCCCGCCGGCAATCGAATGATACCAAAATCACTTTTTACGATCACTTTTAGAGCAATTAGTACTACTTAGAAGCAATACTTAAGTGGTTTTTTGGAAGTTGTTCAGAAGTAATTCTAAAAAAGCTGTAAAAATATACTAACGGATACTTTGGAAGCAATGAAAGAAGTGATTTCTTGAAGTTGTTCAGAATAACTTCGAAAAAAGCAATAAAAACACACTAACGGATACTTGTGAAGTATTGAAAGAAATAGTTTGTAAAGCATTACTTGCAATTGTTTTTGCTGGGTTATTAAATATTAAATTGAAAATCCAGCTTCAAATCAATTAAAAGTTTAATTAAGTGGATTCATTTTCATTTATTGAGTGAAAATTTTCTACGAAAAGATTTAAATTCGTTAATTTATTTTAAATAGTTTGCTGGTTGTGCTATGATTCTATTTCAGGGATTCAAAAGTAACTCGGGGGTGTGATGGAAATCGAAAACGAACAGCTCTTCAATCTAGAATAATTAGTTTCGTGAAAATAAAATTATCTTCAAATTATTATTTATCGGTTTATTTGACTCAGAACATCTAAATTAAGATATAAAAAATAATTGCTATTGTACAGATTGTAAAATATTAACCATTGAAAATCATATCGTTTTCGTTTTCGATATTCATCACATGCCTGAATATAATAATATAACACTATGCGACAGTCAAAATCGGGATGGGATGAAACCAACGGGAAATGTTATATCGGTCAAAAACAAGTTATACGTGTCCCGGCGTTTCGCTGGGTCACCCCTAGGAATCGAGATATATCTTTTTTTTGACATAACTCGAGAACCACTAGTCCGATTTTGCTCAAACAATTTTAAAAAATTAAAAATTACAATTCCTTTAATCTGTACATATAACGTTTTTCAATACACTCAACAGTTTTGCCGGTAAATATAAATGTTTGTTACCGCTACCATAAAAATCAATAACCTTTTGTTTATTACTTTTTTTTTATATTTTAGGCAAAAAATAATTTTTTCTTCATACATTTATTTTTACCGGCAAAACTGTTGAGTATATAGCAAAACGTTATATGAATAGATTAAAGGAATTGTAATTTTTAATTTTTTTAAAATTGTTTGAGCAAAATCGGACTAGTTGTTCTCGAGTTATGTAAAAAAAAGATATATCTCGATTCCTAGGGGTGACCCAGCGAAACGCCGGGACACGTATAACTTCTTTTTTACCGATATAACTTTCCCCGGTAGTTTGAACCCTTCCCGATCACTGACCCCTACCATTTGTCTCACAGTGTAATTAGTGAGAGGAGATATTCTTCAGCCTCTAGTTCGATGTTTTTATTTTTTTTTATTAAATAAAAACTGTGTGTATTAATTTTCCAAAATTTTGTTCTTGCAAATAGCATAGACATTCCCTTTTGGAGGACGTTACTCTGTATTCCCGAAGTTTAAAAAGTAACCAAAAAACCAAAACAAAATTATATCAAACTAATACGATGTGTAAGTAGGCCAGCATTGCTAGCTAATACAAACAGTGTTTGTTTTTTTAAATAAATTTTTAAATATGGCTGAAAAAATATTTCCGAGAAATGTCTGTTATAAGTCGAAAGGCTATGGATATAGAAATAAACTGAGACACTTTAACGTTACGTTTTTCTGGGATTAGTAGATAGGCCATAACTATTACAGCAGTCACCGAATAAAAATTTTTTGATCACTATCGAAAAACTTGAGTGCCTTAAAGCGAACCATTCGATTGGAGACACACTCGGTTGTCACTGCAAATCCCTTTTTAAGTGTGCAGAAATTTAACCCTCTAATGCCCAAGGCACCTAAAAAGTGGTCTTCAGATCTTAAATAGTTTTTGGGTAAATAACAACTTTTGATTAAACAAGTAATAATAATATAATAATATTATATCATAATTACCTACTTTTTTGCCTTCAAACTTTGTTTGTATAAGAAATGATTTTCCAGCGAGAAGGCTGTAGAGTGAAAATTTCGTAAATTAAAAAAAGATTACTTTTGAAAACAGAAAAAATATTCAAAAATTCATCAAAAATACACTTACGATCTGACATACATTGTCGATAACAACAAAGCTAGTTTAGAGTCTCTACTTGTAAAATAAGTTTAAACTTTTCCTCCAGGACTCACAAGATATTGTCAGACTACATTTTTCAAATATCTCTATAACTCAAAAACTAGCCAATAGTTTTTTGTAATTACCCTACGGGAAATTTTAACAAACTGTCACCGAACTGGCCCCTTTATATGAAATAGACTGGTCACTTTTACATGGCGTTGTCATAGGAGGGGGAAATTGACCCCTTGTAACATGTCACAAGACAAATCCCAGGACAGGTCCCTGAACTTTATTTTTCAGTAACCTGTCATAGGATTTGTCTTGTGACATGTTACAAGGGGTCACTTTCCCCCTCCTATGTCAACGCCATGTAAAAGTGACCAGTCTATTTCATATAAAGGGGCCAGTTCGGTGACAGTTTGTTAAAATTTCCCGTAGGGTAAACACAAATTATATACTCAGAAGTAGTAGCAAGCAAAACTAATTTCGTCGAAATTTATTGATGTTTAGTGCCAAATTCGCCAAATTTCGTAATTTTCAAAAAGCGACTTCTGAAATAACAACACTAGATCAACCAATTTTTGCATGTAATGTAATGGTGGTGTTATTTGTAGCTAAACGTGAAATTTTTTGACTATTGGATTTCTTGATTTGTCTTCAACCATTATTGTGTTACATCGCCTAAATAAAGCTATAAATTAAAATTTTAATATTTTTTCCATAGTAGATTTTTAATGCCAAATATGTAGCTTAAATATTATCGCAGTCAGAAGAAAGAGCATTAGAGGGTTAAATAGAATCAGCATCGTTTTTCCTAACAAATTATCCCGGAATCATTTATAATTTTTTTTTACTTGGTAGATTACAATATTTAGTCATGCATAAATATATACTTACATTTCATAGTATGCTTGGTTATAATGTAATAATAACAATTGATTTTATGGTTTTCTATAGAAATTCAATTATTTTTATGCTATTCAAAGAAAAAAAAAAAAAAGAAAAAGAAAGAAAAAATAAAAATACAAAAGGAGTTATAAACGACTAAAAATGTTAAAGTCGGGCATGCCAACTCTTTGATAACCTACACCAGTCTGGTTGAAAGGCAACTAATGTTGGGAGCTGGGCGTGCAAAATTTTGTCTATAAAGTTGTAAAAAATTAGAAAATCAGTAAGAAATTTCAAATTTACCTAATGTAGGGTGTGTTTAAGAGAAAATTGGAAATATAGCGCACTTATGGGCGCTACATCAAAATATGGACCAATTCTCTATCCTAGCTCTCACTCTATCCTTCGGTTGATATAAGTCATAGGTTAAATTATACACTTGTGTCATTCGTGAACGAACTAGTTCAATTGAACTAATCACTCAATTGATTGAAAGACCTAATTCACTTCCAATCGCTCTTATAGTTAAATCGTTCATTTTTTCTTAAAATTCTTAATTTGATATTTTATATATTTGTTAACTAAAAGACGAGATAAATGAATTAGCTACCTATTCAAAATTGCCAAACGGAAGATCGGAAAAATTGTTTTGTGCACTATTGAAAGAAATTGTCAAAGATCTATTGAACTAGAAGAGCGAATTAGTTCTTTACAACAAATTGAACTAGAAAGAGCGGTCACTAAAAAGAACTAGAATGACCAAGTCTATTAAATTAATTCTTTATTTCGCTTTTGAATTTTTCATTAAAATGGTTTAATATTTATATCATTCGCTTATACCATTCGCTATGAATTCATTCACTAGCTTCATTCTTTTAATTTTAAGGAATTCTTTTATGAATTCATTACTTTTGTAATGTTCATTAATTTTTATGAATTAAGTTCTACTACAAAAAGGCTGAAAGATTTTCTTTAATTCATTTTGTAAAAGATTAAAAGAAGTGTTTGCAGTTTTTTAATTTTGGTTTGAATCTCTTTTACCTACCTTTCATGAACTCTATGGGTTGTGTCTATGATAACAATATTAACTCCTTAAAATATGCCATATTTTTATTTAATTTTGGATTACAAACTAGAGTGTTGCCAGACGCATAAATATATTCATCAGTTTATACCTTTAACGAATGGAATGAAATAAAAATTTTGATTAGCCATTTTGTAAAAGATTAGAGTTAATGAAAAACGTTAATAATTCAAATGGATTGTAATTCGATAGCGAATTAATTCAACCTAATAATGAATTTTGTTTAATATTAAGTTTTGGGAATGAGGCCTATGAATTAATTCTAAAGGAATGGTTTAATAAAACATTTTGTATATGAAACCCCTACTAAAATATTTATATTTTCAATAACGTTGATTGGCTGAAAAAAATTAACCAATCAGAATGCTCAAAAAATAAACCAAGTCAAGGCATACTGCCCCGAGTATTTTAAAGTCGACTTTAACTAAAATATAAAGGTTGTTCACAATTGAAAAAATACAACATTTGAGAATAGCACGATACAACATTTTTACGCATGTTTAGTGTCCTATATTTGGGTGTTCTAACAGATAGAAAACCCAAAAGAAAATCGATGTTAAAGCCAAATAAAATTTTTAACAAATCTGTCTTTTGTTAGGACGATACAACGATACAACAGATAGCACACCCCTTGTGAACAACCTAATACATTTAAAAAATTTAGAGAGTAAGGACGATTCATTATACCTTACACCACTATGTGGTCAGGGTATTATAAGTTTGTGCTGATGTTTGTAACACCAAAAAATATTGGTCGTAGACCCACCTTATAGTATACCGATCGGTTCAGAATTTTTTTTATTTCGATTTAACGATGTCCGTCTGTCCGTCCGTCCGTCTGTCTGTGTGTCCATGCAATCTTGTGCGCACTCTACAGGTCGCAAATATTAAGATATTTTGATGAAATTTGGTACGCAGACCTATGTTGGCCCAAGGACGAACAAGTTTGATTTTGGTGAACATCGGTCCATGTTTAGACCTAGTGCCCATATAAGGGTCCTACCAAAATTATATTGTTTATACGCTGCAGGTCGTAAATATTAAGATATTTTGATGAAATTTGGTACACAGACCTATATTGGCCCAATAACGCAGCCTATTGATTTTGGTGAACATCGGTCCATGTTTAGACCTAGTGCCCATATAAGGGTCCTACCAAAATTATACTGTTTGCAGGTCGCAAATATTAAGATATTTTGATGAAATTTGGTACACGGACCTATATTGGCCCAATAACGCTGCCTATTGATTTTGGTGAACATCGGTCCATGTTTAGACCTAGTGCCCATATAAGGGTCCCCCCAAAATTGGCTTGGTTACAAACTGCAGGTCGCAAATATTAAGATATTTTAATGAAATTTGGTGCGCTGACTCACATTATAGAAAATTTTGACACAAGCCCCATTTTAACCCATTCGAATTTTGGATCCAAACAATACACCAGACTGGTGTAGGGTATTGTATAGTCGGCATGCCCGACTTTAACCTTTTTACTCGTTTTTAAATCAAACTAGTAGTAGGACTCTCTAATATTTTACGACAAAATTCGGTAGTTAAGTTGTCAGTTTACCATGAAAACCTATCAATTTAACTACCAAATATTGTCATTAAAAAGTACAGAATTGCCACTTCCCAGTGTAGAAACGGTAATGACATATCATTATTTTTTGGACTACCAGTAATGACACCCACTTACCTTCTGTATTATTTTAAAACATATAATAATGAGTTACTGATAATGACTTATTATACCCTACACCACTATGTGGTCAGGGTATTATAAGTTTGTGCTGATGTTTGTAACACCAAAAAATATTGGTCGTAGACCCACCTTATAGTATACCGATCGGTTCAGAATTTTTTTTTTATTTCGATTTAACGATGTCCGTCTGTCCGTCCGTCCGTCTGTCTGTCTGTCCATGCAATCTTGTGCGCACTCTACAGGTCGCAACTATTAAGATATTTTGATGAAATTTGGTACGCAGACCTATGTTGGCCCAAGGACGAACAAGTTTGATTTTTTTGAACATCGGTCCATGTTTAGACCTAGTGCCCATATAAGGGTCCTACCAAAATTATACTGTTTATATGCTGCAGGTCGTAAATATTAAGATATTTTGATGAAATTTGGTACACAGACCTATATTGGCCCAATAATGCAGCCTATTGATTTTGGTGAACATCGGTCCATGTTTAGACCTAGTGCCCATATAAGGGTCCTACCAAAATTATATTGTTTATATGCTGCAGGTCGTAAATATTAAGATATTTTGATGAAATTTGGTACACAGACCTATATTGGCCCAATAATGCAGCCTATTGATTTTGGTGAACATCGGTGCATGTTTAGACCTAGTGCCCATATAAGGGTCCTATCAAAATTATACTGTTTATACGCTGCAGGTCGTAAATATTAAGATATTTTGATGAAATTTGGTGCACAGACCTACATTGGGCCAATAACGCAGCCTATTGATTTTGGTGAGCATCGGTCCATGTTTAGAACTAGTGCCCATATAAGGGTCCCCCCAAAATTGGCTTGGTTACAAACTGCAGGTCGCAAATATTAAGATATTTTAATGAAATTTGGTGCGCTGACTCACATTATAGAAAATTTTGACATAAGCCCCATTTTAACTCATTCGAATTTCGGATCCAAACAATACACCCGACTGGTGTAGGGTATTGTATAGTCGGCATGCCCGACTTTAACCTTTTTACTCGTTTTTATCATTATTTCAAATAGAACATAATTTTTTAGATTTTTTTGAAAATTTTTTGAAATCTATTTTTAGACTCAATATTTTTTAAACACTGGTAAGGATATATGTAACCACATATTTTTTGATTTTTTGTATGTTGGCGAGTAAGCTTACTTGTGTGCAGCAGGTCAATTGTGTTTTTATCTATTAAATATTTCATGTCGAATAGCTCAGATGGTAGAGCTGTTGACTGTCAATCTGTAGACCCAGGTTCGATTCCCGCACCAGCAAATTTTATTTAAAAAAAAAAAATACAATAAAAAATATTTTTTTTTATGTAATTTATTTTTTATAAAATCTATTTTTATACTCATTATTTTTGTCAGTACTGGTAAGCACATAGGTAACGATATATTTTTTGATTTTTCGTATGCTGGTGTGTAACGACAACTCATTATTTTTCGCGACATCGCCATATAAAGGTAATAAGAAATGTAATAACAAAAGTAACTAGTTATCATTACCAAGTATGTAGTTACATAACCACATATCTGGTAATGATTTTCTACATTGGGTTAGATCTAGTTTCTTCCTTTTTATATGGACAGGCTTCATCAGTGATTTTTCATTAAGTTTTTAATTGTTTATATGTTTATTGTCAAATTTGCTCTATATGATAATTTTTTCAACAACCCATCGGCTGTGGAATTCGAAAACATTACAAACGTAACTATACTGAAGTGCGACGACAGCTTAGCCATCTCACCCAAGTAAAGCCTTGAATGCAATGTAACTAATTCATTGTTTTCTAGTTACTTTTATTTTTACATTTCTTATTACTTTTATATGGCGTTGTCGCGAAAAATAATGAGTTAGAAACCAGCATACGAAAAATCAAAAAATATGTCGTTACCTATGTGCTTACCAGTATTGACAAAAATAATGATTCTAAAAATTGATTTTGAAAAAAATAAGTTCTATAAAGAAAAATAATTTTTTATTGTAAAAATTTTTTTTAATAAAATTTTCTAGTGCGGGACTCGAACCTGGGACTCCAGATTGCCAGTCTATAGCTCTACCTATGATAAAAATGAGTCATTATTGGTAATGCATTATTTTTTATTTTGAACTTGTGGAAATAGCAACTGGTTATATCTTGTAAAATAATCCAGAAAGTAAGTCGGTGTCATTACTGGTAGTACGAAAAATAATGATATGTCTACATTACCCGTTTCTAAACTGGGTAATTACATTGCTCGAATCGGTGTACTTTTACACAAAGTCCTTACTGGTAATGTCTTATTTTATTCCCTATATGTAACCAATGAATTATGTACTAATGTGTAATGACTTATTTCCCTCCATACAAGTAATTACTTATTACAGCTAACTAGTGAATTTAATATTACAAGTAACTACTTATTTCAGTACTTCCTTCGTAATCACTTATTATAGACTATGCCGTTACGATTTAGGCAACCATTTATCTCAAATGACAACCCGATGTTGAAATAATGTATTATGCGACCAAAGTGTAAGTACCCTACGTGAAATTTTAACAAACTGTCACCGAACTGGCCCCTTTATATGAAATAGAGTGGTCACTTTTACATGGCGTTGTCATAGGGGGAGAAATTGACCCCTTATGACACGTCAGAAGACAAATCCCAGGAAAGGTCCCTGAACTTTGTTTTTTTTTATGAGAGTTCAGTAACCTCTCCACTTGTCCACTAAGTCGAAACATGCATCGATTATAAGGAAGAGCATTAGGCTTTGTCCTTGGGCCAATTCAATATCTTCATATTTATGAAATGTAGTGCTAGAAATATGTTAGGAGGCAATTTTTGAGCCAATCTATGGATGCTAGGTCTAAACATGCATCGATCTTAATCAAAATTAGTAGGCTTCGTCCTTGGGTACAAGTCATTGTACCAAATTTCATCAAAATATCTTAACATTTGTAATTTGTAGAATGCGCACTGTAATACGTTGGCGGACAATAAAACAAAGACACGGACGGACAGACGGACGATGCTAAATCGAAGCAAATCGGGTGTTGTAGCACAAACTTATTATACCCTGTCCATTTAGTAGTGTAGGGTATAAAAATATTTTCTAAACAGGGCAAGTTGTGAAGTTGTGAAGAAACATGTATTATCCTAATAAAAATAAACAATATACTACAGAATAAGCAAAATTTACGAATTATAAAATTTTGAAATTCGAAGCTTTTAAAAAAATTTTACATAGAAATACTAATTGCGTTTAAATCAATTTTAGATTATTTTTTTAAATATATGGTGATTGAAATTTTCCATACATTACTTCTGTTTTTATAAATTTATTTGGGTCTTGTTTAAATTTTTGTAATATGATTTGAAAGCAAAAAAAAATTAAGAAAAAAAAAAAATACTTGAAAAAACTTGCCCTTATTATAATAAATGATTGTATAAAAACTAAATATGTATTTATGTTAAATGATAAACTTTTCTCTATAATAAAACTACACTCAACCAAAAAAGTCTCTAATGGCTACTGAAACTTTTGCTGTTATTACGGAAAATTTAACTGTTTTGAGGCCAGCGGTATTTTTTGCTAATTTTAGCAACACATGTCTGCTGATCTGTAGTACAATAAAATTAGTAGAAAAAATTAGTAGCCGCTACTAAATCTTAGTAAAATTTATGTAAAATGCAATTCAAAATCGATTTGCTAAAATCAGTTAAAAAACTTACTAAATATCATAATTTTAGTACAATGAAATTAGTATAAATAATTAGTTGCACCTACTAAATGTCAGTAAATTGCTGTAAACTGTAATTTAAAATCAATCTGCTGAAATTAGCAAAAAATTGTACTAAAAAATAAAAAGACTGTAAAATCTAAAGAAAAAATTTTTTTCTTTCGATTGTAACAAGCGTATAATTACTTCATCGTACTTGAAATTTGGAGTGAAAATTGCAAACGGTTCTCCAGTTATTGCCGTTTTATGCATTGGAGATGCAATAAAATTTTCTGGGTGTTATTTCTAAACTAGGAATATATCAATAGCAACAAATATAAACTAAACAAGAATTGTAAAAAATCAAAAAAAAATATATTTTTTAATTAGTATATTTTTCTGCTAAATTTAGCACTCGGTTTTGAAAAATTAGTAAAATGTTTTTCTGAAATCAGCAGCGAAAATTAGTAAAAAAAATCCATAATTTGTAATAAGAGAATAGCAAAAATGATTTTTAAAAATAAAAATTGTACTAATAATCAGTATAAAAATAGTATAGTGCGATTGGAAACTGTTTACAAATTTTTTTACAAACTTTTTTATCTGAGTGTAGTATAGCATGTACATTAGACCGTACCTCAAAAAAAAAGTTCGCCGTACACCCTCCAATATGATGTATTTTTGGAAGGCGATTTCAAAAAAAAATTTTTTTTTGCCGACCGTAGGGGCCGCCTTTTTAATTTTTTGTTATAGCTTTGGCATTTAAAATCGGTTTTTAAAGTGTTATATATCGATTTTTTGCCTCGAGTAGACCAGTGTTTTGCTATATAGCAAAAATTCAATTAAAAAAAATTTAAAAAGACGACCCCTACGTTCGGCAACCAATATATAAAAAAAATTTCTACTGGGTTTAGCGAAAAACTTCCTTAGCAAAAGTTTAATGATTTTTTGCGAGCTTTAATTTTCTGACATTAGGGTGGTACATTAGGGTGGTAGCATCTAAGATCTGGTAGGTAACTACTAGAACGGGATACTTGAGGTCAAAATGTTCTTAGAGCAAAACACTGGTCTCCTTGAGAGAAAAATATCGATGTATCATACTTTAAGATCCGACTGTAAATACCAAAGATATAACGAAAAATGTAAAATGGCGACCCCTACGTTCGGCAAAAAAAAATAAAAAAAATTTTTTTGAAACCTCCTTGCAAAAATACTTCATATTGGAGGGTGTAGCGCACTTTTTTTTTTTTTTGCCTATAAGGTGGTACGCTCTAATGTACATATATTATAATAAATATAGTACTCTATTTATGAAATAATATGGTCAAAATAGTTTTCATGATTAAATATAATAAAAACCACAAAATCAATAACTATTTCAAGTATGTATGTAAATACACGTACAATATAACAACTACATTAGCATTATCATCAATAATTTTCTTTAATATATTAAAAATCAACAAATTATGTGTACTAGGTATTTAAAAATTAAAGTTTTTAATATTTAGTGCAACAAATTGTTTATAATTTTGCTAATTACTTCGAAATGCAGTATTTATATTATATCGTGGTGTGCGTGTGTACATTAGGGTTTTCCAACCTTGTATGAAGAAAAAAAAAGAATTGTGAATTATTGATTGGACTACCCCAGAGAAATATTTAGTTGGGTGTAAAACTACGTCTCCCAAAATATTAGAATAATCGGATATCGGGAAGACGTTGCGCATCGGCTCACAGGTTTGTAAAATGGAGTACAAGGGGAAAATATGAGATTTTCTTTAATTTTCTCAAAAGTATTTGAATTAAAAAGTTTAAAAAAACGTAATTTCCAATCTATTACAATTTCCCACGCACTCAAAATAGTTTGTAGTTTAAATTAACTGAAAATGTAATTTAAAATAAATGAAAAATCACTTGAAAACCGGTCTACTAACTTTTCATTTAAATCAAAAGAACTTTTCATTTATTTTTAAATGTTAATAAATAAACTACAAAATCCTTAAAAAATAATGATTTTTCATTTATTTCGTTTTTTTAAATTTCAAAAAATTAACTACAAAATTCGTAAGAATAAATGATATTTAGTTTATTTAATTTTTTTAACTGACCTAGAAATCGAAAAGGAATTCTTTTTTTTAACAAAACATTTTAAATGAAAATATTAACTGTAACAGAAAATCCGTATTTATATGTAATTTATTTTTTAAATAAACGATAAAAAGAGTTAAAAAATATATTTCTTTGTATTTTAACTGAATAACAATTTAAAAATAAATGTACGGATAACTTTTTAAATAAACTACAGTCAGTTACTGTAATAATATTTTCAGTGCGGTAACTGATGTATTGCAGAATACTTATTTAAGAAATATTCCAGCCTAAGTTTTTATTGAAAGTAATGTTTTTAGTTCAATTTTAGATCATAAATTAATATCTCTTGCTGTTTAAATTATTTTTCAAATTAACCCTCTAACCGGCAAGCCCGCCTCCAGGCGGGGTATATTAAATTGACCAGAAATGCGCCAAAGGGGTATTTTATAATAAGAAATTATGCTTTTTCAACAAAAAAACAAAATTTATTAAATTTTTTGTGAAGAATTTTTTTGTATACAATGCACGGTTTGGAAGCGAGAAAGTGTCAAAGATAAAATTTCGTAAAATTTCAAAAATTAAATATTTTAAAACACCCAAAAATTTCAAAAATCTTAAAAACATATTTAAATTGACTAAAACAATTGATAGTAACCAAATAAGATTAGAGCTTAAGCTATTCAAAAAGTTCTTTACTTTGGTCCAAGGACGCACAGGATTCCATAAGGATACCTTTAAAAGACATCGCCTTAACTTCAAAACGAATGGACGGATTTTTATGAAATTTGGTAAAAAGAATATATTTGGTATAGGTAGCAAAGTTTATAAGTTTGAATAATATATATTGAAGTTTTGGTGCGTTTTCGCTCAATTTCGCATTTTTCGAAAAACGAAATTCGCTACAACTTCTTAAGTAACAGCACAAATAATGTAATTTTTTATTGCAATTACGTTTTGGTAAGAGAAATAATTTGTGCCTAAACCTAGTAATTTTAATGCGCTAGTTTTCGAGATTCACCCTTAAACTATTTTGGCCCATATCGCCTAAAGTAGGCAACGAAAAAAAATTAACGCGTATTATAGACCAAATACAATTAATATTGTCATTAATATGTATTTTTATTAATTCTAATTTAGTAGGTTTAAGGAAAAAAAAAAAAAAAATCGTTTAATTAAAAAAAAAATTAATATATTTTTGAGTGAAAATTTCTCCAAAAAAAAATACGAAATTTTTTAAATATCTTCAACCAAGTAGGATTCAATACCTATCAAAATTTCAACTTTGGTTGCAAAATTTTTCACTATGCGGCCGTATAACGCAAAAAGAATTGCAACAATTTTATAATAAAGCATGGCGCAGTGTGCCGAAAAGCACTTTTTTTGAGCAAATAACATTTTAGGCCACAATTCTCAACCGATTTTCAAAATTCTTATTTTTATTTGAGTTTACAAAATTCCGCACAAATCTGTTATGGCCGATTTTTGAAAAAAAAATTTTTTTGTGAATATCGAAAAAACTAATGGTCTAATTCATAAACTTTTACAATAGCTTTATTGCAGGATTTTAAGCTAATTTGTGAAAAACAGTATTCATATTTGCTTAATAACGAAGAAAATAATAAAGGTTTATAGTTGGTACTCATCAACTTTAAACGTTTTATAAAGTTTGGAGTGAGGAAGCCACCATTTAATTGTTAATTATTTCATTTTCAGGCATGAAATGATTTATTAAAGCCATCCCATCCCTAGAATGTGTGGCTTCTAACAACTTGCATCCATCAAACTGAAAAAGGCTACAACAATTGCGTAGCCAATGACCTTTTTCGAAAAAAATTCAAAAAAAATGTAAAAATAAAATTAAAAAGAAAAACAAAACAATAGTGATGTACAGACTGTCAAAACATTATTCGAAATTCGATTACTTTTGTATGCTTCGAATAATATGTTCTAAAAAAATTACTTTTTTACACACATTTCCATTGATTTGCTTTATAAATAAAAAAAAATATTTTTAATGGCTTTTAAATTTATCTTAGCACATCATTAGTTCTCTAATTTAAGAAAATACATTTCCACTTCCGATTACCGAGTCACTCGTTTACTAAATTTGTGCCTCACTTACGACTTATTTGGGAGAAGAGAGAAAATAAACAATGGTGTTGCCAGTATCAAATCGAAAAATTAATTTATAGTTAAAATACGATTATGAATCAAGATTTCTAATAACTCTTTATTAAGCGAAATATGCACTTTAACTATAGCAAGCTTCAAATACCAAATAATTTTTTTTTATGAATTAGCACATAAATTTTTAAATTTTTTTCTCAGAGAAACCAATAACAATTAGGGGACTTAAATGATGTGTATATACCTTTACTTAAGCCATTTTTCGTCGCTGCTCGTTCCCGTCGATAGATTTTTATAAAAATTTATATCAAAGCTATTGTGAGCCTAATTAAGAAAATTCAAAAATTTTTAAGTTACAATTTTTCGAAAGATAATCACTATTGGCGGAATATGCATATACGATTGATATTTTTGAAGTGCAAATTAAAAGCGTTCTTATATCCTGTTTCTTATCAAAAAAGAAACAGGACCCATAATAATTGATACAAAAAATAAAACACATTTCATTACATATTATGAATAGTGAAAATGCTGGTCATTATAATCACCAGTCGGCGAAAAATGGTTTAAAGGTATTTTAGCCCTCTATCGATACCCCGAACAAAAAAATTTTTTGTTTATTTATTTGTATTCCTATGATCAATTGAATTTTCAAAAATTGGCATTTTAATTTTCTTTTAGCTTCCTTATTTGGTGCTATTTCGTTCTTTTTTTATATGACAACTACTACTTTTTTATTAAACGTCATATTGTCAAATACATTAAATTTATATTTTTTTTTAATTTCTCTTCAAATATAGGTTGACTATTTTTATCATAAAATAATTGCAATAATGTACCCTAAAATAATGTACCCTAAATTAAAGATATTTTAATCCTCTATCGTTCCTCTTAACCAATTCATTAAAAAAGCAAAAATATTTAGAAATTGAAATAGAAACACTGTTGTCCGAATTGACCTAAATTTTCAATAATATATATTTTGAATCAAGTGTGACCAAAGTTAGCCCAAGACTCTACGGAATTGTAGCAACATTTTTTTTACCCTACAGATCGCTGTCACCCTAGTGTACATCTAATTGTTTGTTTCAAAATACACGTCCATGCGTTTGTTTTCAGTAAACATGCATGGACGTGTATTTTGAATTAATGTTTTTGAAATAATTGGTTGCAAATATTTCTATTTATTTATATAATGTGGCATCAATAGAGTGTTAATATTTCCCTAATTCATAATTGAAAAGCATCAATTATTAATTAATGATAGTGTTATTGTATACATATTATTAAAAAATTAACACATGTGTTTATATTTATAATCAAAATTTAACAAGATTTTTTTTTGAAATAAAAATTTTGTATAAATTTCTATTGAAGTTGTTAAACTTTCGGGTTATTTTATATTTGTTCCAAAGGTACTACAGGAAAATTTGGTGCCAGACGAAAAGTATTTGAGAGGTGTATTTACCGGTGTAAAAACATGCTTATTTATGGCATAACACAAAACACCAAAATTTTAGGTGGCTTTTTATGGGGATCTATACAGGGTTAAGGGTCAAATTCACATATTTTAATCCTTATAATATTTAAGTCTTTTTTCGATATTTCGCCTACTTCGGGTTTGAGACGAATTTTTCCGAAGGTATATATTTTTTTCAAGATTTGGTAACCTCTGACTACTTAATATAGGCAATATGGGTACCGAACTTTTTCTTTTCGAGAGTACATTCCTCTTATGTAAAAATAATTCTAAATTTCATAAATTTCAGACACGTCGCCATATAACAAAACTGGAGCTTTCCCAAATATCTTTTTTGTCTTTCTACATCAGTTAATGCAGTTTGGCCCATTTTTGACACCATTTTTAGCTCTTTAATATGATATTGTACAGCTAAAAAACATAGCTGTCCTTTAAATTTTTGTCCCCTAGAATATATCCGAAGTTCTTTAAAAGAGCAAATTTCTTAATTTAATTATAAAACGAGTAAAAAGGTTAAAGTCGGGCATGCCGACTATAGAATACCCTACACCAGTCTGGGTAAAAGCCAACTAATGTCACCAAAATCAATAGGCTGCGTTATTGGGCCAATATAGGTCTGTGTACCAAATTTCATCAAAATATCTTAATATTTGCGACCTGCAGCGTATAAACAGTATAATTTTGGTAGGACCCTTATATGGGCACTAGGTCTAAACATGGACCGATGTTCATCAAAATCAATAGGCTTCGTCCGTGGGCCAAAATAGGTCTGTGTACCAAATTTCGTCATAATATCTTAATATTTACGACGTGCATCGTATAAACAATATAATTTTGGGGGGACCCTTATATGGGCACTAGGTCTAAACATAGACCGATGTTCACCAAAATCAATAGGCTTCGTCCTTCGGCTGCCATAAGTCGGTGTACCAAATTTCATCAAAATATCTTAATATTTGCGACCTGCAGCGTATAAACAATATAATTTTGGTAGGACCCTTATATGGGCACTAGGTCTAAACATGGACCGATGTTCACCAAAATCAATAGGCTTTGTCCTTGGGCCAACGTAGGTCTGTGTACCAAATTTTATCAAAATATCTTAATAGTTGCGACCTGCAGCGTATAAACCATATAATTTTAGTAGGACCCTTATATGGGCACTAGGTCTAAACATGGACCGATGTTCACCAAAATCAATAGGCTGCGTTACTGGGCCAATGTAGGTCTGTATACCAAATTTTATCAAAATATCTTAATATTTACGACCTGCAGCGTATAAACAGTATAATTTTGGTAGGACCCTTATATGGGCACTAGGTCTAAACATGGACCGATGTTCACCAAAATCAATAGGCTGCGTTATTGGGCCAATATAGGTCTGTGTACCAAATTTCCTCAAAATATCTTAATATTTACGACCTGCAGCGTATAAACAGTATAATTTTGGTAGGACCCTTATATGGGCACTAGGTCTAAACACGGACCGATGTTCACCAAAATCAATAGGCTGCGTTATTGGGCCAATATAGGTCTGTGTACCAAATTTCATCAAAATATCTTAATATTTACGACCTGCAGCGTATAAACAATATAATTTTGGTAGGACCCTTATATGGGCACTAGGTCTAAACATGGACCGATGTTCAAAAAAATCAAACTTGTTCGTCCTTGGGCCAACATAGGTCTATGTACCAAATTTCATCGAAATATCTTAATAGGTGCGACCTGTAGAGTGCGTACAAGATTGCATGGACAGACAGACAGACGGACGGACGGACGGACGGACGGACGGACAGACGGACATCGTTAAATCGAAATAAAAAAAAATTCTGAACCGATCGGTATACTATAAGGTGGGTCTAAGACCAATATTTTTTGGTGTTACAAACATCAGCACAAACTTATAATACCCTGACCACATAGTGGTGTAGGGTATAAAAACAAAATTTTCCAAGTGTAAAAAAATGTATTTTTGTAATTTCATTTTTTATGGGTTACGAAAAAGCAGAGACTATTAATTATAGAGATCGGAAATCAAAACTTACACTACTCACCTGTAGGGGGCGCTGAAATTTAGTATCACCTGGGCAACTATTCAGTATCACTTTAGTATCAGCTGATCCTATATTTAATGAGTAAAAAGGTTAAAGTCGGGCATGCCGACTATAAAATACCCTACACCAGTCTGGTAAAAAGCTAACTAATGTTTGAATCCGAAATTCGAATGGGTTAAAATGGGACTTGTGTCAAAATTTTCTATAATGTGAGTCAGCGAACCAAATTTTATTAAAATATCTTAATATTTGCGACCTGCAGTTTGTAACCAAGCCAATTTTGGGGGGACCCTTATATGGGCACTAGGTCTAAACATGGACCGATGTTCACCAAAATCAATAGGCTTCGTCCTTGGGCCAACGTAGGTCTGTGTACCAAATTTCATCAAAATTTCTGAATTTCAATTGATGTTTTCTGAATTTCAATTGATATTTTCTGAATTTCAAATGACGATTTCTGAATTTTAATTGATATTTTCTGAATTTCAAATTACAATTTCTGAATTTCAATTGATATTTTCTGAACTTCAAATGACGGTTTCTGAATTTTAATTGATATTTTCTGAATTTCAATTGATGTTTTCTGAACTTCAATTGATGGACCGATGTTCACCAAAATCAATAGACTTCGTCCTTGGGCCAACATAGGTCTGTGTACCAAATTTCATCAAAATTTCTGAATTTCAATTGATGTTTTCTGAATTTCAATTGATATTTTCTGAATTTCAAATGACGATTTCTGAATTTCAATTGATATTTTCTGAATTTCAAATAGAATTTCTGAATTTCAATTGATATTTTCTGAACTTCAAATGACGGTTTCGGAATTTCAATTGATATTTTCTGAATTTCAAATGATATTTTCTGAATTTCAATTGATATTTTATGAATTTCAAATGACAATTTCTGAATTTAAATTGATATTTTCTGAATTTCAAATAATATTTTCTGAATTTCAAATGGAAATTCTGAATTTCAATTGATCTTTTCTGAATTTCAAATGGAAATTCTGAATTTCAATTGATATTTTCTGAATTTCAAATGGAAATTCTGAATTTAAATTGATATTTTCTGAATTACAATTGCAAAAGGTGTAGTGATAACGATGTCTTTATAACTTTTGTTTTTGGTTACCCCATAGCCCTGCGAAAAAGTTTCCAACTTTCTTAGATTTTAATAAAATAGTATAATTAATTAGAAATTTATTAATTCAGTTCGAGGCCAATTTCCTTATTATAAAATAACATAATAAGTACTTTTTTCAAAAGCGGCTATTTTTCTTCATCAGGATACTCTCCTGACAAATACTTCACAGAGTTTTTGCTTTCAAAAATCTCTACACTCTCAGGAATGAAAACACGATCGTTTCGGGGATTTTCCAGGTCCCCTTCATCAGTTTTCTTTAGAAAGTGGTGGCAGTAGTGCAATGCAATTTGAAGCATCAAAATCTCATATTAAATCCCCGAAACGATCGTCTTTTCATTCCTGAAAGTGTAGAGGTTTTTGAAAGCAAAAACTCTGTGAAGTATTTGTCAGGACAGTATCTTGATGAAGAAAAATAGCAGTTTTTGAGAAAAGTACTTATTATGAATGGAGATAGCCCCTTTCGCTGGGGTATTACGCGGTTAGGGTAGTCGAAATTTTCATCAATTCTGCTTTGCGAGATATGCGCCATTTTAAAAATTGGGAGGGAAAGAAATACCGCCATCTTTAAAACTTCAGATACATTATTGGCGCCGTCTACCGGGTAATAACAGTAACACGAAAATACTTATTTTATTTTAACAATAAATTTAGTAAATTTTAACGAATAGGTTCTTAAAAATTAGTTTTAAATAATTTTGAAAATTAACACTCAAAATTAGTTAAAGTACTGAGGATTTTTAGTATTGTGTTAAATGAAGATAACTAGAATCTTTGCTTAAATCAGTGTTTCGACTAAAGATTTGTTAAAAATTAGTTAAATCGATTTGAAACCGTTTTGACATATTTTTCTACTGACGTATTATTTGAATTGTACAAGTATTTTTTTAGCGGCCCAATCTCATGTTTGTGGGGTAAAACGTGGTTGTTATTTATTTGGGCTATTAATATTTGTTTTCACAACTTAAAGAAATATACGAGTAGATATTTGATCGCAACCGAAAAAACTTAAGAAATATAAAAACATAATTTCAAAAACCTTTTCTTGTAAAATTTAGTTTTTCCTGCTAAAGCTGGATATTTTCTACATCCTTAAATATTATTGCTTTTGTAGTTATTTTTTCATTTAATACTCAATAAATATTACGGCATGTATTAGCATATTTTTGGAAACTTTATTTATTCTGTAGAAGATAATACGTATTTATATTGCATTTATAAGTACCTTGTGTGAAAAGGAACGATTACAGGACACGTGACGGGGAATGTTCCTCGGTTATTTTCTATGAAGTGGACTAGTCACACTTACCAACACAAAAACTTAAATAAATAAGTGTTAAAAAAAATATTTTTCTTCAAATACGCGTTCCCAATTGTAGAGTCACTCTACTCTCCAGTACAGATTGAAATGTTAACTGTTCAAAAATGTATTGTAGAATAGAGTTGTCTCAAAAAATATTTGACACTTCTAGGCATCATCCACAATGCCTTAATTTTTAAAAAAGTTTTCATTTTATTATAAAATATCAAATACAAATATTATGTGTTGGTTTTGTTTTATTTTTTTTTTTAATATTCTTTCTCTAATTTGTTCACAATTAGAGATGTGAACAAATTAGTTATGTGTGTTTTAATGAGTTTTTGTCATGTAAAATTGTTAACAGATCAATGTTTACTCTAGAGTGGAACAAATCTGTACTTCATAGTCAAACAAAAATATTTTATTTTGATGATTTATGAACTAGTTTTGAAAAGGGAATTCCGGGATATTAAATCTATTAAGAATAATTTTATTTAAGTAAATAAAATATGTAATCGAATTGTTTTGGTTGAACAATTCAATTAAACTCGTTTGTTTATTATTTGGAAATGAGTGAAATTATGAAACAAATTATTTATTAAATAAATTTTTATAGGCTTATTATCAACAAAGTTTCTTCGATATTATGCAAAAATTCATTCACATCGTTGAGGTAATTTTCTGTGTTGTTAATATGATTTAAAAAAAAATTTAATTACTTCTATTTAATTTTAATATAAATTTAATCCCGAACAACTCAGATGAATTGTCCCTTTACCGAGCTTATTTGTCAACCAGTCCAGTTAGGTCCTTTTCCCACAGGGTGTTTATTAGTTTTCGTATTTATAACATAAAATATATCCATATGGCTTTTGTTAGACTATAAATATCTGTATTTGTTCTTACAAAAATAAAACTGTTGTAAAATTTTATAAGAAAAAAAGATAAAATATTAAAAACTTTATTGTATTTTCATATTTGGTTAATACGAGTACGTACAATAATATAGAGCAGTGTTGCCAGTTTACGGTGTTTTATCCTAGATTTAGGAAGCTTTTTTCAGTTAGGAGATTTTTTAGGGTGAAGAATTTTGTTAGGAGATTTTTTGTAGGAAAGAAAAATATGTTTAATTAAGGGGTTTTTCCCCTTATTCCAAAAAAATTATCTTTTTATATATTCATTCATACTTTAATTGTAGTTTACTCTTATATGTATATTAGGATGTCTCTTAAAATAACGATTTGTCGATTTTCGTTCATTACACGCCCCAGTTTTATTGGAAATGGTCCCAAATGGAAGAAATCATTTTTTTTTTTGGAAAACGTTAACCCGTGCCGAAAGTTGTACGAAAATGGCTCATTTTGGAAAAAAGTGTATTACACTCAAAATAGTTTGTAGTTTGAATTATCTGAAAATGTAATTTAAAATAAATGAAAAATTACTTGAAAACCGGTCTACTGACTTTTCATTTAAATCAAAAGAACTTTTCATTTATTTTTAAATGTTAATAAATAAACTACAAAATCCTTAAAAAATAATGATTTTTCATTTATTTCGTTTTTTTAAATTTCCAAAAATTAACTACAAAATCCGTAAGAATAAATGATATTTAGTTTATTTCGTTTTTTTAACTGACCTAGAAATCGAAAGGGAATTATTTTTTTAACAAAACATTTTAAATGAAAATAATAACTGTAACAGAAAATCCGTATTTATCAGTGTGTTTGTTCACTCGAAAATCTTACTACTTTTACTACACTCAAAATAGTTTGTAGTTTAAATTAACTGAAAATGTAATTTAAAATAAATGAAAAATTACTTGAAAACCGGTCTACTGACTTTTCATTTAAATCAAAAGAACTTTTCATTTATTTTTAAATGTTAATAAATAAACTACAAAATCCTTAAAAAATAATGATTCTTCATTTATTTCGTTTTATTAAATTTAAAAAAATTAACTACAAAATCCGTAAGAATAAGTGATATTTAGTTTATTTAATTTTTTTAACTGACCTAGAAATCGAAAATGAATTCTTTTTTTAACAAAACATTTTAAATGAAAATATTAACTATAACAGAAAATCCGTATTTATATGTAATTTATTTTTTAAATAAACGACAAAAACAGTTAAAAAATATATTTCTTTGTATTTTAACTTAATAATCATTTAAAAATAAATGTACGGATAACTTTTTAAATAAACTACAGTCAGTTACTGTAATACTATTTTTAGTGTATTAATAAAAATTTCCAAAATTCGAAATTTAGAAAAAAATTATTTTTTATTTCATTTATTTATTTAATATAGTCAAAATGATTCAGATATGAAATTTTAACTTCATCGGATATCATTAACCTGGAATCCAAAAAGACCCACGAATTTGATAAAAATGGAAAAACGTGTGTTTTTTTTAAATTAATTTTAAAGATTTTTAAAAATGCCTAATTTGGAAATGTCGATTGCCATTTGTACCACATAATAGTAGATATTAAAGAAAAAAAAAAATAAATTGGAAAACTGATAATTCGAGTTTGTGTTTGGAGCGACTGCTTTCCAGAACATTTTACAAAAATTGCTTATTTTGTCAAAAATTTAACAAAATTTGAATGTTTTCATCAAACTTTACATAGCTTTCGGAAAACTATCAATGAAATTTGGTAAGATTATAATTATCTTTACATTTGTTTAAAAAATCGTTAATTTATAGTGGCCCCAGGTCAGAAAAGACCTACGAAACTTAATATTAATTATGACTAAGTTAAAATTGACAAAAAATATCTCAACTAGATAAAAATAATTATTTTGTGTAGCACGATCCATAAAGGGTTAGTTTAACACTTTTGGTTAAAAACGACACACTAGGAAATTTATAGAATAACACTTTTCGTAATTTTCGAAAAAATATCACTCCAAATGCATCAAACAAATTTTTTTTCCACTTTATAAAAATTATTATTTTGTGTAACTTGATCCATATAAGGTTAATGTTTTCACTTTTCGGCAAAAAATGCCCACTTGCAAATTTACATTAATATAAATCGAGAAAAAATCTGTGAACATTTTTGAATTTTTTAGCAATTTAATCATTTAATAATATTTTGTGCTGATGATTTTGGTGGGTTAACAAAATTTAAACTCAAATATAACTAAAATTCTGTACATTTAGCAATTTTATTTCTATTGTTCCTTTCTTACGAATATATAACAAAACGAGTAAAAAGGTTAAAGTCGGGCATACCGACTATACAATACCCTACACCAGTCTGGGTAAAAGCCAACTAATGTTTGGATCCGAAATGGGTTAAAATGGGGCTTGTTTCAAAATTTTCTATAATGTGAGTCAGCGCCACCAAATTTCATTAAAATATCTTAATATTTGCGACCTGCAGTTTGTAACCAAGCCAATTTTGGGGGGACCCTTATATGGGCACTAGGTCTAAACATGGACCGATTTCAACCAAAATCAATAGGCGTCGTCCTTGGGCCGACATAAGTCGGTGTACCAAGCCAACTAATGTTTGGATCCGAAATGGGTTAAAATGGGGTTTGTTTCAAAATTTTCTATAATGTGAGTCAGCGCCACCAAATTTCATTAAAATATCTTAATATTTGCGACCTGCAGTTTGTAACCAAGCAAATTTTGGGGGGACCCTTATATGGGCACTAGGTCTAAACATAGACCGATGTTCACCAAAATCAATAGGCTTCGTCCTTGGGCCAATATAGGTCTGTGTACCAAATTTCATCAAAATATCTTAATATTTGCGACCTGTAGAGTGCGCACAAGAATGCATGGACAGACAGACAGACGGACGGACGGACAGACGGACATCGTTAAATCGAAATAAAAAAAATTCTGAGCCGATCGGTATACTATAAGGTGGGTCTAGGACCAATACTTTTTGGTATTACAAACATCAGTACAAACTTATAATACCCTGACCACATAGTGGTGTAGGGTATAAATAATTCAGCAGTTCTTGCTGCAAGTTCATTTGTAACTAATTTTTAGTAGTTTTGATTAATTTTTTACAATATTTTTTTTTTTAATTAGTGTAAATCTAGGGAAATTTTTAAATAGTTTTGGGGAAATGAATTAATAAATTTCTAAATTTCTAATTAGGGAATCGAAAAAATTACCTGGCAACACTGATATGTTATAGAGCACGTTTTTGTGAGATTATTATTTTGGTTAGGTATGCGTGTGTGTGTGTGTGTGTGTGTGTGTGTATTAGATTGTTTATATGTTAGAATGGATGATACTTTAACAACTTACAAATTGCTTAACACAGCTACTGTTTTTTATTTTTATAAAACTCTTTATATAACCCTTAACAAAATAATAAAAAAAAAAAAATTCAACAAACATACTTCAAAATTTAACAACTATTGAAAAAGGATTGTACAGTCAACAACACATAAGTGAAATACCCAGTATTTATTTCATATCAATTTCTTTTTTTTTCTTGGTATTTTATAGTCAAACAATTATACAAATCTTTCAATCTCTCTCTCAAGTAAAGTTTCATGTTGATAATGTAATCCCAATAACTCCTTTTAGTTATATATTTTCATAGGTCGTGTATATTTAATATTTGTTTTGTATTAATTTATTAATTTTTTTTGTCTCAAAATTATTTATCTTTTACCTAATTCTATCCCATAGTAAATTCTATAATTTTATTGAATTATGCCCACTGTAACTTATTGGTTTTAAAATTACCCGTAAGTATTTTGCATATTCTCTATCTGTTTAGGGTCAGAAAGAGAGCGGCACTAAACAGCAAAAAAAAAATTGGAAGTAATGCTTTACAAACTACTTCTTTCACTGCTTCACAAGTATCCGTTAGTGTAGTTTTACTGCTTTTTTATAAGTTATTCTGAATAACTTCAAAAAATCACTTCTTTCATTGCTTCCAAAATATCCGTTAGTGTAGTTTTTCAGCTTTTTAAGAATTACTTCTGAACAACATCCAAAAAAATCAGTTAAGTATTGCTTCTGAAGAGTAATTGCTCTAAAAGTGATGCTAAAAGGTCACATTTCGATACCCGGTGTCGGCAATAAAAAACTTTTGTAAAATAAAAAAAAAATATTATTTTTGCGAAGAATTTTTTCTAACTTTTAATTGGTGGAAAAGAACTTCCTTTGCACTCGTTCAAAAAGTACTGAAAAAATGTTGAAGTAGGAGTACTCCTCTCCTATGACAACTCAATGTTAAAATCATTAGTCTTTATGTTAAAAAATAAGTTCATCTAGCTCATCAATTGTAGTGCTTTTTCTACTGCTTCGCCATCTCTTTTTTTGCTGGAAAATTCATAAATAACGGTGTCGAAAAAGTGACAATTTCTCCCGGCAGAGGAAGACGTAAAGGTCTACTCCTGTTTAAATAACTCGAGTGTGCTGGACTCAATTATCGCCACTTTAATTCTCTAACCTCATGGGAAATATCCAAAAATCGGTCATATTCGCGAAAATTACCTTGGCTTTTTCATACGGTACCTTATTTTTAAATAGCTGCCTTTCTCACACCGCTTTTTCTGTTTTAAAAATTCCTTCCGACATAAGTTTTGAACAATTTTATCTAATGCCACTTTTAAAGGCCCTGATTAGAAGATTATATTGGTATATAAATAATTAAATATTTACAGAAAAGTAAATTTAAAACGATTGTTGCATATTTTCATTTTCTGTTAAGCATTTAGTTTACTTAAGCGTATTACAGTTGTTCGACGTTTTCTGTAATATCAACATAATAATAGAGAGTTGTTTTCTTTTGGAGGTTGCTTTTCCTTTTCCTTTCCTTTTTTTTTTTGTTATATCCAAAGTATTAATACTTGAATAAGATCCTTAAGATAAAATCTCTTTTATAAAAAAGACTGAAGAAAATAATTGAAATTTATAGCAAAAGTGTAGTAAAAAAAAAATTGTATAAAACTGATAACAAACAATATGTTATAAAAACAGAAAAAATATATAGACAAAATATTACTTTACTACTAAAAGCAGTGGAGTTGCCATATAATATATATTTATTAAATTTTATTGAATTCTGTTGAATTTCATAGTTGTGATTAAAGTGCATATTTAAAAATTTAAAACATTAAAGTATGTGCGGATATTCTTCTAAGTAAATACATAAACATTTAGGATATTTGCAATGTGTTGCTATGGCAACCCTGTCCAATTTTATACACTATCAAAAGGTAAGCATATTAAATTATAGTTTATTTTCATTGAAAAAACTTCAATAGAAATTTTTAAAAATATACCAAAGACAGAAAGAGTTTACAAACTTCTAATTATATTATTAAGCATTTTTCTTATACCAGTTTTGTAAATGAAAACAAAAAACTTTTTAACTGTAATTCCAAACCAAAAAAGTGTTATTTTTGTAACTTTGAATTTTTATTTTTAAACAATTTTATATATAAAAAATATCAATTTGCAAACATTTCAAACAAAAAATTGTTGGAACTCCAATTTCTGTTAATAGAAAAAATATATTGGTTTTTACAAATTCACTTGTTGGGTCCTACTTTTTTTCTGTATGCTTTCCATTGAATTATTATTTTAGTTTATTTTAAAATATCACAATAAATCTTAAAGATTTTTCTTTAAAGTGTTATTGTCATTTTATTTATATTTACAAAAATTGTCTTTCAGCCATTTTCCATTCTTTACGTGCTGATAATATTTACTTTTTGTTGGTTTTTCTACTGTAAATTACAATATTGTCAATATTTTAGTTTGAAATGTGTTGTGCACGTGTTGTAACTTTTGACATGTTCTAGTAAATATTTAAGATATTTTCAAAAATATGAAATGTCACATTCATATCAGGGTTTATTTTAAAATTTTGTTATATAAAAAATGCTTAAACTAAGAGAATTATTGCCATAAAATTGAGGCTAAAAAATCGTACACAGGAATTTAAATTGAAATGAACTGGTATTGTAATTATTTTACATACAATTGTAGTGGAATTAATTTTAAATAACTTCATTTGCCTTAAACCAAATACCTTATTTCAAAGTTTTAAGTGAATTTTCAAAGTAAGTAAATTTTTACGCAAATAATAAAAAATTGCAAATAAAAACCATAAGAGACTTAATTGGCTAGGGCAGTATAAGTTAAACTTTTTGAAGGACATTTATAAATATATAAGGATATATTTTGTAAATTCACATTATGAAATTAGTTTATATTAATTAACTTAAATTTCATATGATTGACATTTTTCCCCAATTAACAAAAATATAAAGCCAATTTTATAATCAGAACTTAGAACGCTTTGTTTTAAAAAGTTTTATTAGGGCAGAAATTTTCATACAAAATTTCTTACTTAAGAAATGTTGCAGAAATAAAACGTTCTTAGTTCGGACTATAAAACTGTATTAAAAAACGAGTAAAAAGGTTAAAGTCGGGCATGCCGACTATACAATACCAATAGTCTGGTTAAAAGCCAACTAATGTTTGGATCCGAAATTCGAATGGGTTAAAATGGGACTTGTGTCAAAATTTTCTATAATGTGAATCAGCGAACCAAATTTCATTAAAATTTCTTAATATTTGCGACCTGCAGTTTGTAACCAAGCCAATTTTGGGGGGACCCTTATATGGGCACTAGGTCTAAACATGGACCGATGTTCACCAAAATCAATAGGCGTCGTTCTTGGGCCGACATAAGTCGGTGTGAGTGCGCACAAGAATGCATGGACAGACAGACGGACGGACGGACGGACGGACGGACAGACGGACATCGTTAAATCGAAATAAAAAAAAGTTCTGAGTCGATCGGTATACTATAAGGTGGGTCTGGGACCAATATTTTTTGGTGTTACAAACATCAGCACAAACTTATAATACGCTGACCACATAGTGGTGTAGGGTATAATTAATATTAACCGGTTTTTTTAAATTTAATAAAACCTATCGGTTCCAACTAATTTCTAAATTCGAATAAAGAATTCGAATTCGTTGTAAAATTCTGTATTTCGACTGCATTTGATTTTTAAGGTATTTTATAATGTTGATATAAAAAATAATATCTTTTCACATGTATTCAAATACCCAGTGTAGAAACGGTAATGACATATCATTATTTTTTGGACTACCAGTAATGATACTTACTAACTTTCTGTATTATTTTAAAATACATAATAATGAGTTACTAATAAATACTTACTTTTTTCATTATTACAAAATAAAAAATAATGTATTGCAATAACTGACTTATTTTTATCATTCCCAGTCAGAAAACTACAAACGGGAAAGCGGTGGCAAAGCACTTTAACATGTGGTACAAGTACTGGAAAAAAGTGCTTTCCCATTCCCAAAATGATAACATCATTAGACAAAAGGACCGGCTGTTCAAAAAGCGCCGGAAAAGCACTGGAGGCACAAAATTTTTAAACATTGGCAAAACGATGGTAAAACCAATAAATAGGTGGTCTAGAAATATATTTTCCAAAATAAAATTAAAAAAAAGTTCATATGTATTTTTTTGACCCTGCCGTGATTTGAACCCAGGCCGTCAGATTGGCAGACGATTGCTCTACCCACTGAGCTAACGAGACATATAATATTTAATGGCTAAACACATAAATGAGTGATAATAGCTGGACAACTACTGGCTGTGCCAAAATGCTAGTACTGGCAAACAATTTTTTGTAACTAGTATGCCAGTGTTGGGAGGGCAAAAAAAAAAGTTGGTCTTGAAGGAGCTTTCCCACAAACAAAAAAATTGATTTTGTAAAACAAAAAAAATTTTAAATTTAAAAAAATCAAAAAAAAAATTTTTTCTTTGCAACCGGATTTGAACTCGGAACCTTTCGACTACAAACATTTTTTAACGAAGCGTCAGCATTTTTATAAAATCATTGGTTTTCCAGTGAATTGATTTTTGTACGCCTGGTAGCATTGGCTAGGTAGCACGGGATAACCACTGGTTGCAAGCCTTGGCATATCACTCTAAGCCAATTCTTTGCCAGTGGTTTTTCTTATAAACCACCGAAATTTTTGTAAAACAAATACTGGTAAAACGCTTTTCGCAAACGCTGGCAAAGCGTCCCATATGAGTGTTCTGCCAGTCATTTATTTTTAATACCGTGGTTACCCAGTGGTATGCCAGTGCTTGATTTTTTGTACCACTGGCGATTTCTGACTGGGTTATTTTAAAAAAAAATAATGTTCTAGATTTTTTTTGTAAATTTTGGTTGAAATCTATTTTTAAACTCAATATTTTTTCAACACTGGTAATGATATATGTAACCACATATTTTTTGATTTTTTGTAAGTTGGCGAGTTAGCTGACTTGTGCGCAGCAAGTCAATTATATTTTTATCTATCAAACATTACATCCCAGTGTAGAAACGGTAATTACATATCATTATTTTTTGGAGTACCAGTAATGACACCCACTTACCTTCTGCATTCTTTTATAACATATAATAATGAGTTACTGATAATGACTTATTTTTATTATTATTTCAAATAGAAAATAAATTTGTAGATTTTTTTGAAAATTTTTTGAAATCTATTTTTAGACTCAATATTTTTTAAACACTGGTAAGGATATATGTAACCACATATTTTTTGCTTTTTTTGTATGTTGGCGAGTAAGCTTACTTGTGTGCACCAGGTCAATTATGTTTTTATCTATTAAATATTACATGTCGATATAGCTCAGATGGTAGAGCTGTTGACTGGCAATCTGTAGACCCAGGTTCGATTCCTGCACCAGCAAATTTTATTTAAAAAAAAAAAAATACACTAAAAATATTTTTTTTTATATAATTAATTTTTTTGAAAATCTATTTTTAGACTCATTATTTTTGTCAGTACTGGTAAGCACATAGGTAACGATATATTTTTTGATTTTTCGTATGCTGGTGTGTAACGACAACTCATTATTTTTCGCGACATCGCCATACAAAGGTAGTAAGAAATGTAATAACAAAAGTAAGTAGTTACCATTACCAAGTATGTAGTTACATAACCACATATCCGGTAATGATTTTCTACACTGGGATGTCGATATAGCTCAGATGGTAGAGCTATTGACTGGCAACCGGGAGTCCCAGCTTCGATTCTCGCACGATAAAAATTTTTTTTTTTTATAAAACTCATTTTTTTGAAAATCTATTTTTAGAATCATTATTCTAATCAATACTGGTAAGCACATAGGTAACGACATATTTTTTGATTTTCCATATGCTGGTGTGTAACTCGTTACTTTTCGCGACATCGCCATCCCAGCAAAATCTCAGTAATGGGTGCTCATTACTAATATCTAAATAAGCCGTAGAATTAGGGTCTACTGCTTATAATTCGGTGTCAAAACTCATTTGTTTGACACTCATTTGACGTTTTTGTAAGTAGTTGTCCATATTCGCTGCAAAATTTGTGCACCTGCTTACCCGCTACATTACAAAAGTATATAAAATAAGTAGTTACCAAAATAAGTAGTTATTCGTGTGCTTATACGCAGTTAACAAATATGTAGTTACAAGTTGTTAACTAATACGACTTATTTATATACTTACTAGTGGTTAAAAAATAAGTAGTTACTAGGCCTAGGCCTAGTTTTTAGGATGTTAGTTAAACCGAAAACGAATTTTGTCGTATCGGGCAAGCCCGCTACATTTTTAGCGTGCCTTAAAGTTGCTTTAGTTCCAGTTTATGTAAAAGTACACCGAATAATTCAAGTAAATTAACAAATTCAGCTGGAAAATTTTCTACTTCGGTTTCCTTCATCGATGCTTCGTTACCTGCAGTTTAAATATAGGAATATATAAAGTGCATTCTTTTTCTAAGAGTTTTTTCTCTTTTAATAAATTTGTTTAGCATTTTTGTAAAGTATGTTTCAATGCGAAGTTTCGTATTCCTTGCATAGAGTGTTTGAACAGGTAATTAAAGAGGTTCTTCACCCCTTTTTGTTCTTCCCAGTAAAAATACACAAATATATATAATCAAATAAGTTAGGCCATACTTCAGGGAAGAAATATTTTAATTTTCCGGTTTCCAGCCAAAGCGGGTTTGTCAGGCAGTCTAGGGGGATATTTTTCCCCTTTTTCTCAGTTTCAGTAGGAATTTCCAAAGTTTCGTCTTAGCGGACGCCTACGCCGAAGATCCAGAAATCTTGTCTTAGTGGGGGAAGAAAAAAGTACTATCTTCAAAATCCAAATATCCCTTCTTAATGGATGTCTACCACAGAGGAGGAACCTTCATACCAAATTTCAACTTCGTAGCTCCAGCGGTTTGGGCCATTCGTTGGCTTGCTAATTCATTCATTAACGTGTTTGACTGCTGTTGCGTGTTCGTCGGTCAATTTGTGAAAACCTTCGTCGCGGCATTGTTGAATAATGTTATTCTATTAACACGAGAAACTGTCTTTATTTATTATACCCTACACCACTATGTGGTCATTTATTATACCCTACACCACTATGTGGTCATTATACCCTACACCACTATGTGGTCAGGGTATTATAAGTTTGTGCTGATGTTTGTAACACCAAAAAATATTGGTCGTAGACCCACCTTATAGTATACCGATCGGTTCAGAATTTTTTTTTATTTCGATTTAACGATGTCCGTCTGTCCGTCCGTCCGTCTGTCTGTCCATGCAATCTTGTGCGCACTCTACAGGTCGCAACTATTAAGATATTTTGATGAAATTTGGTACGCAGACCTATGTTGGCCCAAGGACGAACAAGTTTGATTTTTTTGAACATCGGTCCATGTTTAGACCTAGTGCCCATATAAGGGTCCTACCAAAATTATACTGTTTATACACTGCAGGTCGTAAATATTAAGATATTTTGACGAAATTTGGTACACAGACCTATATTGGCCCAATAATGTAGCGTATTGATTTTGGTGAACATCGGTCCATGTTTAGACCTAGTGCCCATATAAGGGTCCTACCAAAATTATACTGTTTATACGCTGCAGGTCGTAAATATTAAGATATTTTGACGAAATTTGGTACACAGACCTATATTTTCCCAGTAACGCAGTCTATTGATTTTGGTGAACATCGGTCCATGTTTAGACCTAGTGCCCATATAAGGGTCCTACCAAAATTATACTGTTTATATGCTGCAGGTCGTAAATATTAAGATATTTTGATGAAATTTGGTAAACTGACCTATATTGGCCCAATAATGCAGCCTATTGATTTTGGTGAACATCGGTCCATGTTTAGACCTAGTGCCCATATAAGGGTCCTATCAAAATTATACTTTTTATACGCTGCAGGTCGTAAATATTAAGATATTTTGATGAAATTTGGTACACAGACCTAAATTGTGCCAATAACGCAGCCTATTGATTTTGGTGAACATCGGTCCATGTTTAGACCTAGTGCCCATATAAGGGTCCTACCAAAATTATAATGTTTATACGCTGCAGGTCGCAAATATTAAGATATTTTGATGAAATTTGATACACAGACCTATATTGGCCCAATAACGCAGCCTATTGATTTTGGTGAACATCGGTCTATGTTTAGACCTAGTGCCCATATAAGGGTCCTACCAAAATTATACTGTTTATACGCTGCAGGTCGTAAATATTAAGATATTTTGATGAAATTTGGTACATAGACCTATGTTGGCCCAAGGACGAAGCCTATTGATTTTGGTGAACATCGGTCCATGTTTAGAACTAGTGCCCATATAAGGGTCCCCCCAAAATTGGCTTGGTTACAAACTGCAGGTCGCAAATATTAAGACATTTTAATGAAATTTGGTGCGCTGACTCACATTATAGAAAATTTTGACATAAGCCCCATTTTAACCCATTCGAATTTCGGATCCAAACAATACACCAGACTGGTCTATGTTTAGACCTAGTGCCCATATAAGGGTCCTACCAAAATTATACTGTTTATACGCTGCAGGTCGTAAATATTAAGATATTTTGATGAAATTTGGTACATGGACCTATGTTGGCCCAAGGACGAAGCCTATTGATTTTGGTGAACATCGGTCCATGTTTAGAACTAGTGCCCATATAAGGGTCCCCCCAAAATTGGCTTGGTTACAAACTGCAGGTCGCAAATATTAAGATATATTGATGAAATTTGGTACACACACCTATGTTGGCCCAAGGACGAAGCCTGTTGATTTTGTTGAACATCGGTCCATATTTAGACCTAGTGCCCATATAAGGGTCCCCCCAAAATTGGCTTGGTTACAAACTGCAGGTCGCAAATATTAAGATATTTTAATGAAATTTGGTGCGCTGACTCACATTATAGAAAATTTTGACATAAGCCCCATTTTAACCCATTCGAATTTCGGATCCAAACAATACACCAGACTGGTGTAGGGTATTGTATAGTCGGCATGCCCGACTTTAACCTTTTTACTGGTTTTTTATTTATTTTTAACTGAATGATTACACAGTAGAACACTAAAAATGTATCAGGCATACAATTCAAATCTATCAATTCTGATAGATTTTAGGATGAATATCACGAATGAGAATACCAAATTTTAAAGTAAGCTCTGTTTTTTGAAATATTCTCAAATTCAACTTTTAGCAAAAGGACAGTTTTTTTGCTAAAATTTCTTTTCCGCAGATAATTTTTGATATGGTTTAAAATTATAGACTTTGTGCTTTTAGAACCATATCAACTTATTTTGGTTAGGTAAAGGAGCTAGGATACAAGTGCAATTAAAATGAAAAATTATTTTCCTATTTTGCAAATTTAATAAAATCCCTTAATCGGATTTGTAAAGGAAATAAAGTAGAATTTGAACATGCATGTTTTTTGAACGAAATCTGTTAGAAAATACAAAATTTCAGTGCGAAAATCCATTGTTATATGATATATATATATGTTTTTAAAGAAAAAGTGGGCGTAAATATGGCGTGGTCACTAAAAAGGAAATGGCGACCTCGCTCGTGGTATGAGAATCAATCAAATTTCAGAGAAATTCGTTGGAAAATAAAAATCTGTATATCGATCACACATTTTATATGTGAAAAACACACCATCACAAAAGTGTGCGTATAACGCATATGCGTAGACATTTTTCGTAATTTTTTTTTAAGAACCATCAGTAAAAGTAGACCTTTCCAACGCATGTAAATCGGTTGAGTGGTTCTCGAGTTATAAAATGACGAACATATACCAACTTATTTTTTTATAAATAAACTTAACTCCCACACTTAACGGTATTTTTTGTCAAATTTAAAAAAATATTTATTTTCTTTACACAATAAAATCTAATTTTCCCAAATATTTCATAACCCTAACTCTCAAATCGCTATGAATCTTGTATTAGCACGGTAGAATTTGATCAAAACTTTTACATTTATATTTTAAGACCAAATGTGAACAAATTCCTGTAATCTCTACTCCAAATGCGACATTTTGAAATTTAGCTGCCACCCAATGTTCATTTGTTCATTTAGGATTAGTTTTATTCTTATTACATTTTCAAAACAAATAGTACAATATCAATACTAATTAAATCTCTAACCTTGTACAAGTCTTAATTAGTTGTACAAATAAGAAAAGAAGAACAGAAAAGAAAACTTTTTTTAGTTTTAATGAACTTTTAAAATTGTAGTACCTATTATTTATTTTAGATTAACTAACACAATTCAATTTTTTTCTATATTCCAGCAACGGAGTTTAATTAATTTATTTTAATTTCTTAAACATGTACTCATTTGCTCATTTAAGTCTTTTTTGCACATAATTAATCAATTTTCACGTAAGAAGAAATTAAGAAGAAATTTATAAAATGTCTGTCACGTAATAAAAAAAAAAAAAAAGACGAAAAACTTAAAAAATCGAGGAATGAAGAAAAAACTAAAAGTTAACAAGAAGAAAAACTTAAGGCTCAACTAAAATATCTATACCACTTGTTGTTATTGCTCAGCAGTTGCAGTGGCCTGTAATGGTAGGAAGTATTCAAGTGGGATGGCTAATGTTAAATGTGTTTGTAACTTTTGTAGTTTTTATGTTTTCTCATTTTTACCTTTTCTAATATGGCTGTAATGTTTTATTCATTTGGCTGTTAGAGCTTTTTCGTGTATTATGTGTTGGATAGTCCTTTCAGTTTAATGAACACGTTCTATAGTTTTGTTTTAGTCTTTATTTGAAATTCTATACACGTAGCCTGACAATTTTATGTCGTAGCCCATAAAATGTGACATTACTTACCTAACTAACACAGCCAAACACATACACACACACATAGATATATATGAGGGTTTATAAACCAACTGTCCAGCTAAGAAACCGTTTATTTTTAATTTATAATTTATTATAATTTAATGGAGTTTAGAAAATGCTAGAAAGTTGACTATGTCAATAGAGTTTTAAAGGACAATTTAAAAAAAGGTATTTTTTTTATATTCAAAACTAGTTCTGAAATTTTTGGTGTAATAGAGACCTTAATTTATTAAAAAACTGGTATATGTTTCTAAGACCTGTTAGCTTATCTCAAAGTAAAGAGAGTTTAGTGCTTAAACATAATTATGAATGTCAATTTTATATGGAAATATCTATGATTAACGTTTAACCATGGTTTTGTTGCAAATAAATTACTCGCCCTAAGAAACATTTTCATTCACACCGAATATTTGTGATATGCAATATTTCCTCCAAAACTAAGCCTGTGGGCGCTGTGGTGTAAGGGTTAGCGCCTTGGACTGTTACACGTGAGGTTGCGGGTTCGAGCCCCAACTATTTCAACATCAATTTATGAAAAATAGTAATATGTATGAGTTTTTTCTATCCCTCATACATATCGCAGCGTCCTCCTTCGGTGTTCCCATACCACTTAACCCCACCGAAGTAAAATAATATAACAGGGCTATAAACAAAAAAGCTTCAACAAATTTCGGCAACTCACCATCAGATGGTGCGCAACAACTGTTCTAAAATTGAACATCTCGCGCAATTACAGTGTTGCCATATTTGAAGTCCTTCATCTTTCATCACTTTTCACTTCTTCTCTATCCCCTTTCCAAAGAAAGCAACATGTTAATTAATAGGAAGAATTTCCTAAGTGTTGCTTCTCTTTATAAAAAAAAAATGTAACACCATAAAAGTTTCTGCATGGAAAGAAGCTTATTTCTAAAACAAAATAAAAAAAAAATTTTCCCGATTTTTAGATAAATTAAATTTGATTTTATTTATACAAGGTTTACAGGGAATTTACATTTTTATATGAAGCCCCCCTAATATATTTTTTTGAAGTAATTAGTAAAATTTCTAGCATTTTTAAAATTCCAATAAATTATGCACTCACAATTAGAGTTTGCTAAAAACCGAAAAATTTGGAAACCGCGGTTTCGGTTTTTCAAAATTATAAAAACCGCGGTTTCGGTTAATTGTTTTAAAAAAATTAAATATAACAATATTCTAACTAAATATATGATAATTAAATATGTATAAAAATTAAATAGTTTAATACGTCCAAGATATGTTTTAAAATTCGATTGAATTTCTCACTCAAATATTTAAAGGCAATAACGCCATTTCGATACCTTTCCGGGAGAAGAAATAAACGCGTAAAACCCGTTATAAGTTAATTTTTTTCTTTTTTCGGTAACTAAAGCTGTATTTTAAAGAGTTTAAATTTAAATTCTAGCAATTTGTTTAAAACAATATAAAGTTAAAGTTTTATAAATTTCGCGGAATACGAAATAAGACTTTTTGAAAAATACGCGGTGAAAATCGTAACTGAATATGTGAAACTCAATATCTCTTAAAGCACTTGACTTTTTGGTGCAATTTTTTTACTAAAATTATAAGCCTCAGTTTATGTTATCCGTAATAACAAAAACAAAAAATTCTTTAAAGCAGTTTTTAATGGAGAAAATGTTCATTACAATTAAATACAAAATTTTGTAAAATAGGAGCTGAACCTTTTCAAAATTCAAGATTCATCAAAGGAATTAAATATGCTAAAAATCCCAAACGTATTTAACAAATTCTGAAAAATAATCCGCTGCAGGCATGTCCCTAGCCTAAGGAAATCGTCAGGGGACGACGTTTTTAGAATTTCTGGAAGTATTTGTTAAGTTAAATTACAAACTCAATGAGAATTTTTTGTTCTCGTCTAGGAGCGTTATTAAACATTTAAAATATCAAAAAAAAACAAAAACAAGAACAGAAAATTTTCCACAATTTGCTTTGTCATCTTCCAATGTACTACTCTGTTGTTTTGACAGATCTAGCAATGTAGTGACATCCATTCATGTAGAAACAACTATAGAGAACAATGTTTTCTAAAGTGTCAGTAACATTTAAATTTGCACAAGCACTTGCATATTAGTTTTTTTAATTTTATTTTATCGGGATATACATTAATTGCATTAAAGGAATTAAATACGCCAAAAATCCCAAATGTATTTAATATTATGCAATTTAAATAATTATTTTAATTAGTTAAAGTATTTGTTAAAAACCGACTTATTTTTGTCGGTTTTCGGTTTCGGTTTTGAGGCTTGGAAAACCGCGATTTCGGTTTCGATTTAAACCGAACAGCAAACTCTACTCACAATATATTTTCCATAACCGATTGAGGTTTATTTGAAAAATAATAGTTAAAGTATGTTTTCAGTTGAAGAATCAGCTAAAATACATAGAAACATATTGTTTAACTTTTTGTATCAGTCAATAAAAAACAAACTACAAAAAAATATGTATCGTCTGTAGGGGTAGATATTTTCAGTTAAATGTTCTAGAAACTAGATAGAGTCTGATTTTCAAATTAATAATGTGTTTATATCTTTGAAAAAATGTTTATTCTTCTTAACGTCAAACCTATTTAAGTAAAACTTAATAAAAATGTATATTAATTACAATATTAATTGCATTTGGTCTATATGACGCGTTTGAAAAACCAACACTTTACTAGAAAAACGAGTAAAAAGGTTAAAGTCGAGCATGCCGACTATACAATACCTCACACCAGTCTGGCTAAAAGCCAACTAACATTTGGATCCGAAATTCGAATGGGTTAAAATGGGACTTGTATCAAAATTTTATATAAAATAATAAAAGAAGAGAAAATCGTAAAAATAGCCCGTATGGGCGATAGGTCCAAATATGGACCGATTTTATCTAGAATCTATCGGCTTTGTTCTCGGGACCATGTGAGTCAGCGAACCAAATTTCATTAAAATATCTTAATATTTGCGACATGTAGCGTGTAACCAAGCCAATTTTGGGGTGACCCTTATATGGGCACTAGGTCTAAATATGGACCGATGTTAACCAAAATTAATAGGCTTCGTCCTTGGGCCAACATAGGTCTGTGTACCAAATTTCATCAAAATATCTTAATATTTGCGACCTGTAGATTGCGCACAAGAATGCATGGACAGACAGACGGACGGAAAGACGGACATCGTTAAATCGAAATAAAACGTGATTCTGAGTCGATCGGTATACTATAACGTGGGTCAAGGTCCAATATTTTTTAGTGTTACAAACATCAGCACAAACTTATTATACCCTGACCACGTAGTGGTGTAGGGCATAATAAAAATGCCCTGCTGGCAGTCCATCTCCGATGTATACAAATTACTTGCATTTAATCGTAAAAATCATACATCAGTGTGGCAATATTTGCAAAAAAGGTGACAAGGAGGAGATAAGAAGATCTAAAGTAGACTCTTTGTATGGCTGTTTGATCACTTCTGAGAGTAATAACAATAACAGAAAAGCGGAATAGGAAAGAAAACTATGAATTAGCCACACTATGACCAAGGCCTTACGTGGGCGAGATGGCTAACCTGACGAACTCTAGTATAGTTACGCTTGTAATGTGGGAGTGCATGGGTTCGATTCCTAAAGCTGACAGGTTGTTGAAAAAATTATCATATAGTAATGCCACATTTTTTATCCGATTTTCATAGGTAATACTTTTCTGGAAAGGCTGTAATGTTATATTGTTTACAACTTCATTAGTTGTTTCAAAAAGCCACCGCAAGATGGCGCTAGTCTAGAATTTATTAGAAAATTGCAAAAAATTGAAATTTAGGCGCCTCGAAAATGATTTTTTTGATATGTCGTAGTGGAACTTTTTTTTCCTCATGCCAAAATCTATCGAAAAATCGATGACACAATATTGATTGCTAAATCGACCCACCCTAATAAACAATAATTCAATTTAATGGAAAATTACTGATGAAGCCTGTCCATAAAAGAAGGCAGAAGCTATATCTAGTTTGATTTGAAAATTAATAAGGTGTTAAATAACTTTGAAAAAATATTTATTCTTCTTCTTCTTAACCTCAAACCTACTTAGTTCTATTTTTAGTTTTCTATTTAAAAAAAAAAATATTTAAATAATTTCGTTGTTTTCTGTTTTAAAACAAAAAATTCAAATATTTTCGGTTTTCTGTTTTTGTTAAAATAGGTTCTTTTTATACAAAATTATAATTTATTAATTAATTTTAATTCAAATTACAAGAAATTCTTTGCTCATACACACAAACATAACCAATAAAAATATGAACGTGGGTGTTGTGTGTGCAGTGTTTTGAAAATTCAAACAAAAAGAAAACTTTCAAATATAAAAAAACAAACCACAAAATCGTTTTTTTTTTACGTTTTGTCAGTTAAAAATTGATGATTGTTTTAACAGACTTTTCAAATATTTTTATTTCTTTTATGGATTTTTTGAACAATGTTTGAAAATAAATAGCAAAATGGTTTGAATAAAATACAAAATCAGAATTCTCTTTTTAATTTTGTTTTCAATTAATTTAATGTGTATTTATTTTATGTTGTTTTTAACGATAAAATATTGTGAGTGTAGAAGTTATACATAGTAAATAAAAAAAAATGCTAAATTTGTTAATCTTAAACCACGCCTAAACTGTCACTTTTTGGGAAAAATTTAAAAAGTTTCTTAAATTTTTATTCGTATCGTGTAGGACAAAAAATATTTAAGTTTGATATTGAAACGACATACTTTTTCTTTTAACTGGATAGTTGGCTCTGAAAGCACCATATATGAATATAATACAATCGACAATGACAGTGGCAAACTGTTTCCTAACATGACAGGTAGGAAAAAGACAATAAAGTAATATTAAAGATTACAAAAAAAAAAAAAAAAAAATGGACAGACTTAAATCCATACAAAGGTATAAACATAAAATTTTAAATGTCTTTATTTAAATATCTATTTTATTGAAATATATCTAAAAGTTATAAAGTGTAAAGCGTTTAATACTATTTAAAAAGTAATAAAAGCTTAAAGGCATTTAATATGAATTTAAATTAATTTAAATATTTTCATTTTATATATTAGAGTTCGTTACAAAAAATTTGATTTTCGGATATCATCACTTTTTTTAAAGTTTTTGCATAGAAAAAAAGAATTGCGTTTTTTCTTTTTTATTTCAACTCCTTCCACTGGCGCAAGTCAGCCAAAAACACTGATTTGGAGACCCTTTTCCTCCAGAGCCAAAACGGCTGCATTCATAGGAAATCTGATTTCACCATTCGATTCTACAACAAAATTTTTTTTTTTTTTTTTTTTTTTAAATTTTAATTTAATTTAATTTATTTACCATTTTGTAATTTGAAAGCCTAGTGGCCAATTAATAAATTACAATATTCCACTCACTTAAGATAATCTTAATTTAGAATTTATAAAACCCTGATAAGAAAATATATTTATTTGCTACTCTAAAAAATATTATAATTATTATTTTTGATATCCCAATTTAAACGAGAAAGAAATAACTATTGGCATTATGAACTATGTTGTAATAAAAATTATCAGAAAGATAAGAAAATTGTAGTTATTGAAAATTATTCAAAAGCCTCCCTTTATAAGTATGATCAGTACAATTGAAACGCCTTAAGGACGCTGGCAGTGCATTAAACAACAAGACCACACGCCTTTGAAAAGATCGACTTACCCAAGGAGTATTGAATGGTACAATTAGACGATTAGACCTAGTGGATCTGGTAAATCTAAAGAAATTAAATATAAACAACGGGTAATTTGTACTAATAACACGATAAAAATATAGCAGGAGACGTATTTTAATAAAGTCATTAAATGACGTTCCAAGAAAACGATTAACGTGTTGTGTAATATGTTCACGAATTCGCACTGAATATATATATCTTATCACTCTGTTAAAGAGCAACTGAATATCCCTAATGTTATAACCCCAAGTACCAGAAAATACCTCCACACAATATAAAAATAGTGGCATTATCGTACAATGGACAATTCTTTCCTTGACATAAACTGGAATAATCAGATTCGTGTTATATAATCTCCTCAATATAAAAAATACTCTTGACGTAAGAAATCTAATATGATATTCAAATGTCAAATTACAGTCAATAACTACGCCCAAAATTGATAAATGGTGTACAAACTCAATATTAGTATCATTAATAGATAAATAAATATCCTGAATAAAATTGTTCGAGGTCGAAAATAACATTGCCTTTGTCTTCATTGTATTAATGGATATATAATTATCAACCATCCAATTTGAAATACAGTTTGTTGAATAATTTATCACCGCTTGAAGTAGATCCAAACTATCCTTCCTACCACAAAATAAAATTTGTATATCATCCGCATACCCGAAGAGATAACACCTCCCAACATCCAGTTTAGTAAAAAAATCATTTACGAACATAGTAAACAAAAGAGGACCAATAACCGATCCCTGAGGGACACCACGTATGACTGGTAAAATATCAGAACAACCAACTCCCGAGGAAACAAATTGACCACGATCTGTGAGATACGAACAGATTAATGAAGCTGCTGTTCTCGAAAAATTATAAACTTTAATAAGTTTCTTTAAAAGTAACTTATGACATATTCTATCAAATGCCTTAGCAAGATCTAATGACAGCAGCACACACAAATATTTTGTATTCACATGACTTCTTATAGTATCTGTAAGTCCCACCAAAAGTGAAGTAGTGCTATGCCCCTTACGAAAACCAAACTGACAACTGCTCAAAAGATTATTTTGATCTAAATATTGAGTTATCTGATTCTTCATCAGTCTTTCCACAACCTTTGACAATACCGGTAGAACAGATATTGGTCTCAAATTATCCATATCATTGGAAGAGCCACGTTTTTTAATTGGTCTTATACGTGCTATTTTCCAAACATTTGGAAATGTAGAGGTAGTTATAATTGTATTAATTAAGTGAAGAATATGCGAACCATAGTATGGTAAAATTAATTTTAAAAATTTTAACGTGTATCCATCACACCCTGTTGCATTAGATTCAATTCCATAAAATTGTTCGAATATTTCACTCAACATCACACATCTGAATGAAAAGCCTTCATTCGAGCATAAAATTTCGTTAAAATCAAAAGGCACTTCCTCATTACTCTGATTAGCAGCAAATATCTCATTTAAAGCAGCAGCATCAGTATTATCCCCATAAGACTCACTTTCCATAACACCATTATCTCTTAAGACTTTCCACATATTTTTAGTATCAAGATTCTCAAAAAGTTTGCTATGGGCTTTACGTTTCTCCCTCCTTATTAACGATTTTGCCTTATTTCGTAATCTACAATACTTTCTCCAATTATCATCAGTCCTACTACCCTTAAACGTTGCATACGCTAAATCTCTTACAGAAATGGCATAAGTTATATTCCTTGAATGAAACCAAGTATCTCTTTTGGGTTCAACTCTACGTCTAATAAAAGGTACCACTGAATGTGCTGTATCTAAATTATTATACAAAACACTGAGTTGATCGTTTACATTTGATGTAATATAAAGGGTTGAAAAATCAGCAGACAACGCAATACGCTCCAATGCAGAAACATCAACGGCATTATAATCATAGTATTCAATTATTCTATCCACTCTAACTACAGGCGCGTACATAGAAAGATATATAAGTGAATGATGTGAAATACCAGGACATTGTATTTGACCAGAGCTTTCAATCATATCTGGATCAGTCACTAAAAAATAATCCAATAATGATGTAGTTCTTGTCCTTACATCGAAGTGTGTCGGGAGTGAGTTATGAATAGCAAACAAGTTCAGTCTACCACAGACACGGCGTACAGTTTCCGCAGTTTGCATATCAAACATATTACTGTTCATATCACCCATAATTACAATATCCTGATATTCCTCAATCAAGTCACCTATAGAATCTTTAAAATCACCCATATCCCCATGAGGAAGGTATACAACACCAACTAATATTTTTTTATTATTAAAATTTACCTCAATAAACAACGATTCTACCACACCATATAAATTTCCAACATAAAAACTTTTTTTTTTGCATTTTCAAAACTTCTAAAAAGTAATTTTTTATTACACACAATGAAAATGTGTTTCCGGCGGAGTACCGTTAAAAAGTTATTAGCTAACGAAATTTGGATTTTTTTTTAATTCAATGAAAAAGTATTTGAACTAATTAAAATGCAGCTTTCAATACTCGCTGCAGCATTATAAATTTATTTTTTAGTAATAACAAAATAATTTGTAAGTTTTGTAAAAAGATTTTTTTATTAAACATATTTGATTACTAAATAACTTTTTAACGGGTCGCGGTATATCAACAATTTTTGCACCAATATTCTCAGCAGGGAATACATTTTCATTGTGTGTAATAAAAAAGTAACTTTTTTGAAATTTTTGAAAAAAGTGGATTTTTGGACCACTCTAATGACTATTTGCTGTATTCAGAAAATGCAAAAAATGTTTTTTATATTAATTTTTGCTTTCGAATCGACAGGTAAAGTCAGATTTCTCAGAAATGCAGCAGTTTTTGCTCTGCAGAAAATGGGTCTCCAAATCAGCGTTTTTGTCCGACTTGCGCCAGTGGAAGGAGGTGAAATAAAAAAAAAAAAACGCTATTTTTGATGATATCCGAAAATCAAAGAATTTTTTTAACGAACCCTAATATATATACAATGACAATATTACCTCTTAACAACTTTTATTATAATCTAAAAGCATTTCTCAAAAAATACACCCAAAAATCAAAAGTTGTAGTAAAAATTTACTCAAACGAAATTATTTGTGGAATTAAATTTTTGTTGGATAATAAAAAAAAATCGAAAGTTGTAGTAAAAATTTACTCAAACGAAATTATTTGTGAAATTAAATTTTTGTTGGATAATAAAAAAAAAAATCGAAAAAGGGTCTACTATTAGGTTGGAAATTCTCTATGATTTTGATCAAATTCAACCTTACAAAAAAATTACCATTATTTCTATGTATACATTTTGAATAATATGTAGGTAAACACCACTTCAAATTTGTTTAAAAACAAAATAAAATTCATTTGAAAACAGTTCCACTAATATTTCATTAAATTCAGTTTTTTCATTTGTTTTTGATTGCACTTAAAATATTTTGTATGTAAAGGCCGCTGTAAATATTTTTAAAAAAATTAAATACCAATTGGAAACAGCACCACTTAAATTTCATTAAATTCAACTTACATTTTCTATTGTTTTTAACTGTTAATTAAATAAACCACAAATTAGTCAAAACAACTAACAAAAATTATTCACTTACCTTATTTTTGGTTTATTTTTTAAGAAACTAAAATGACTGAATTTTATGTTGTTTATTTTTTTAATGACTTACAAAATAAATCAAAACAAATTTTGTATTTTTTTAGTTTTTATTTACAAGATGTATTAAGTCTAACTCTAATTAGATTCGTTTTTACTACATTTATGATAAAAACAAAATACCTATTAAACTGTAAAATATATTATATTTACAGTTGTTTTGATAAGTAGTTGCAGTAAATTTCAATAATAAAATTAAAAGGAGGTTACAAACCGATTCACTAATGGTAACACTGTGAGACAAATGGTAGGGGTCAGTGATCGGGAAGGGTTCAAACTACCGGGGAAAGTTATATCGGTAAAAAAGGAGTTATACGTGTCCCGGCGTTTCGCTGGGTCACTCCTAGGAATCGAGATATATCGATTTGACCTTTGGTGATCTTTTTTTTTTGACATAACTCGAGAACCACTAGTCCGATTTTGCTCAAACAATTTTAAAAAAATTAAAAATTACAATTCCTTTAATCTGTTCATATAACGTTTTTCTATATACCCAACAGTTTTGCCGGTAAAAATAAATGTATGAAGAAAAAAATATTTTTTGCCTAAAATATTAAAAAAAAGTAATAAACAAAAGGTTACTGATTTTTATGGTAGCGGTAACAAACATTTATTTTTACCGGCAAAACTGTTGAGTATATAGAAAAACGTTATATGAACAGATTAAAAGAATTATAATTTTTAATTTTTTTAAAATTGTTTGAGCAAAATCGGACTAGTGGTTCTCGAGTTATGTCAAAAAAAAGATATATCTCGTTTCCTAGGGGTGACCCAGCGAAACGCCGGGACACGTATAACTTCTTTTTGACCGATATAACATTTCCAGTTGGTTTCATCCCATCCCGATTTTGACTGTCGCATAGTGTAATGGTTAACGTTATTTCAAAAGAATTCCGTTAGAGTATTTTAAGGTTATTTGTATGTTAAGTTATTTCTTTAAGGTATTTGAAGGTTAATAATATTTTAATCTCTTTCAATTGTTTATCTTAAGGTTAACGGCATTTTAAATTATTTCGCTAGAGGTATTTTAAGGTTGACGATAGTCATTTGAAAGGAAAAAGGTATAGAAAAGGTTCTCTCGCTTGGGCTCGTACTCTTTAAAAAAAATAAAGCGACCAAAAAAAAAAAGATATTTTAAAACGAGCCAAAAAGATCTAAATCGTTCTTGTCTAAAAAGGTAAGAAGCCACCAAAATATATTTTCCTGACTTCTTTAAAACAAGTGAGCTAAATGATTATGCTCTAAAAATTAAAAAGAGCATGCCGTAGCATTTCTGCAATTACTGGAACATTTTTGACTACACTATTTCCAATTGCATTTACAAAATTATATTAACAAATTTTACTACACCATTTAGAACTGTAAGCTAATACAAAAAAAGTCTGAAAAAATTTTAGTTAAAGCTACTAAAAATTAGTTAATTTAGTTATATTGCAGAAAAAACTGCTGAAATTAACAGATTATTTTTGCTATGATTTAGTAAGATAGGAATAGAAAAAATAAAATTTTTAACTATGCTGAGTCTAATTTAAGTTAATAGAAAATAAAATATTAACTTCTTAAAATGAGCAAAAAATTTTGCTATATATAATTGGTAGGTAAAAAAATCTCAAAAAAAATTAAAAGTTTTAGTAAAGTGTTGTTTTTTCAAACGCGTCATACAGACCAACTGCAATTAATATTATAATTAATATGCATTTTATTAATTTTAATTTAGTAGGTTTGAGGTTAAGAAGAAGAATAAACATTTTTCAAAAGTTATAAACACATTATTAATTTGCAAATCAGACTAAATCTAGTTTGTGCCTTTTTTATGGACAGGCTTCATCAGTGATTTTCCATTAAATTGAATTATTGTTTATATTTTATTGTCAGGTTGTCTCTATATGATAATTTTTTCAACAACCTGTCGGCTGTAGGAATCGAACCCATGCACTCCCACTTTACAAACGTAACAATACTAGAGTTCGACAGCTTAGCTTAGTTTTTTTTGTTTTCGATTTTATTTAATGCAAATAAAAATCAAGCCTTCTGATATCAGCAGTTCACCATTTTTTTTTTTTTTTTTTTTTTTTTTGGAAATATTTCTGCTGATTTTAGCAGGATAGACGGTTATTTGCATTCAATTAAATTAAATTTAAAAATAACAAAATTTTTTTAGATACTACAGTTTGTTTTTGCTTTTTTTAGTCTACTAATATTAATAAAAATTTTCTGCAGGTTTTACAGTATAATTTGTGATTTTCAATTAACTAGATGTTATCTCAAATATAACTAAAATTTTGTAAATTTTAAAGCAAAAGGAAATCGTCAGAGGACGATGTTGTTAGAATTTCTAGAGAAATATTTGTTAAGTTAAATTATAACTCAATGAGAATTTCTTGTTCTTGTCTAGCAGCGTTATGAAACATATAAAATATCAAAAAAAAAAAAACAAAAACAAAACAAAATTTTACAACAATTTGCTTTGTCATCTTCCAATATACTACTCTATTGTTTTGACAGATCCAACAATGTAGTGACATCAATTCACGTATAAACAACACAAGAAAATAATATGTTCTCTAAAGTGTCAGTAACATTTAAATTTTGCACAAGCACTTGCATATTAGCTTTTTTTATTTTTTAAATTTATTTCTATCGGAATATACATTAATTACATTAAAGGAATTATTTTTGCTGTTCTTAGTATACTAGTATTGGGAAACATTTTTTTATAATTTCAGCAGTACTTTCTGCAAGATAATTTTTAAATAATTTTTAGTAGCTTTTTCTGCTGTTTTTACAAGTTTATTTCTAGGTGTGATTTTTTTTATTATTAAACAAATTATTCATAGGTGAAAAATATTGTTTTGAAGATTTTATCAATAAAAATAACACAGTACAGCATTAAAAATGCATCGGAATGAATGTGAATACCAAGGGATCTAGGATATAATTGCAAATAACCCTTTCAGACCCAAGCAGCTGCAAAAATTTATTCATTTTGTAACTTTAAGGTAAAATGATATGAAAACTATTAAAATTTACTGATGTCAATTCATATTTTTGAAATATAATTTTGGTAAAAATATAATTTAATTTTTTTTTATCTAAGTAAACCTATTAGTATTGAAAATATTTGCAACTTTAAGTGAAAATCGTGTATGCTGGATCTTAAAGGCATAAAACTTAAAAAAAAAATATATAAATGGAATAGTAAAAAAACATATAATAAAATTCAATCTGAAAATTCTTGAAATAAGATCTAGTCACCTTATATTTCAATATGGTTATATGTATATTGCTTAATATTATTGTTGTGTAAAAAATTTATGGTTATAGAAACTAATTTTTACTCGTGTTTATTCCTGAAAACGTATATTTGAAAACATTTTTAGTTGTATTTTGAGACGGAAACTTAATTAAGGGGGGGAAATACTGTAACAACAGCATTTTAAATGACATATTTGAACGATTGTTTAAAATTCAATTAACAATATTTTTAATATTTGATTTTTTTGTTTAAAAATCATGTTATTATAGTATTTTAAAAAAATATAAGTTTTATATTTCCCCATCCAAAATCGCCAGAGTTGCCACCTCATTACTGGCCTTTTTAAAAAAAGGCAAAATCGGCTGCCACTGTGCAGCCTTCATTAATTATCGGCAAATAAAAATGTAAATTTTTAATTCCAGATAAATTCTTAATTCCAGATAAATTCTCCAGTCCTTATCGTGGCCCGATTTTTATTTTTAAAATTTTCATTTAACAAAGTTGCCACACAAACTTAAAAATTCCAAGAAAGGCAAGAACAAACACATTTGCTCGGGGATATAAAATTCATTTGATCAAAATTCAAAAACAGGGCCACGATAAGGATTAGAGTTTTTTGTTGCCTACGAAAGAAAAAACCCGGATCGAAATCGGTTAACCCGCCTTGGCTGTACAGTGGCAGCCGATTTTGAACTCAGGGTTGTGGGAAAACGCGTTTAAAGTTTACAATTAATTTAACGCTAAGAAAACAGCAAAATTTCAAAAAATCGTGTATGAACAAAATATATATCTCGTAGTTTTCTACATGTACACCAAATTTGGGAAGAATCGGATAAAGGGTATTTTATATACTAACCCAAATATGCTTGAAAACGATAGTAGAGAATTTATTGGACATTTCATTTCGGTCAAAATCTTTCATTTCGTACATAATTTTATTTGTTTTGTATTTGTTTTTAATTTTTATATACATTGATTACTTTTATGGCTTATAAAAAGCCATCAGTAACTCCCCCATATAACGAGCCTTCGACCATCATCGAGGAATCGTCATTGGATTTTCTTTAAAGACTGCGTGCAATTCTTGCATTTTTGGATGTTGTTTTTTTCTTTTTGTTCTGCTGTATTATGTGAAATAAGATTTATGATAAAGGCAATGATAAACGAGTAAAAAAGTTAAAGTCGGGCATGCCGACTATATAATACACTACACCAGTCTGATTTAAAGCCAACTAATGTTTGGATCTGAAATTTCAATGGGTTAAAACAGACTTGGGTCAAAATTTTCTATAAAATCATAAAAGAAGAAAAAATCGAAAAAATAGCCCATATGGGCAATAGGGCCAAATATGGGCCGATCCTATTTAAAATCAATAGGCTTTTTCCTTGGGACCATGTGAGATAACTAAGCAAATTTCATTGAAATATCTTCGTATTTGCGACCTGCAGCATGTAAACAAGCCAATTTTGAGGGGTACCCTTATATGGGCACTAGGTCTAAACATGGACCGATTTCGTCCTTGGGCCGACCTAAGCCGGTGTACACAATTTTATCAAAATATCTTAATATTTGCGACCTGTAGAGTGTTCACAAGAATCAAAGAGTATACATAATAAAGAGATTGGGGGACTCTCTATCACTGAGAAAGCGTTTGTTCTATTATGTGCCTTGGAACAGGAACATACTCAAACCAATATCACCAAGCAAACATGGCAATGCGAAGAGGATTCTCCGAACATATCGCCAGGAAGAAAACATTTATTGCCGGCAATATCAATTTCGTATTCCGGAAGTTTCCTCCGTCGAAAACAACTGTTACACTAAAACAATACTTCCAGGCAATATGAAAGCAATAACTCATATGGAAGATAAAAGGGATATCGCTAAATAAACTCCCGGTACAATAAAAAAACGATTTAATTTTTTCATTATTAAATTTAAACCTGAAGAACAATATCTGCATACATAATCCATTGACCAACTTATAAATTATCTTGATTTCATCTTAGCCGATTTTTCCCGCGCAATTAATCTTAACTTTTCACGAGTTTATTTCCAATATATCTTTTGATTGTTTTTGTACAAATTTAGTTTTAATTTTTTCCAAATTGATAAAAGATTTCAAACAAAATTGCTTTATCTTCAAAATGATACAAAGGTGATATTGCCGCAATATTGTCATAAAAAGTTATAACAAAAGATAAAATTTTTGAATTTTTTTTTCCAAATATCGCCGAATTATCTTCCAAGTGATAAAAGGAAGACAATTTCAAAGTAAATACTACTTGATTATTTTCATTCAAATGACAAATAGAAGATATCGCTTTAATATCTTCTTGGAAGGTATCTTTTAAATGTTTGCAGGGTCATTATGTGCGTTCTTTGTATTACTCAAAACATCGATTGTAACCAGGGATGGAAAATAATAATTTAGTTATAAAAATCACGAATGGAACTATACTATGGAATTATACTATTCCAACAGTATTATAGCCCTAGATTATGAATTTTAAAAAACCATACGTAAAAAATTGCAAAATAATATCGGAATGCGAAAAAAGGCTCTGAGGTTCAATAAATTAATTAAAAGATTTACATTCTGCAAACGATGCCATAATTTTCTTTTTTTGCGACTAACCACCAAACTTTGTTTTATGAAATGGGCATTATACTCCGTAGATTATAAATTTAAAAAACCACACTTAAAAAATTGCAAAATAATAGAGGAACGCGAAAAAAGACTTTGTGGTAGAAAAAAATAATTAAAAAACTCAATCAGCGATTAACAATCTGCAAATGAATACAATGATGCAAAAATTTTCCTTTTTGCAAATATTTTTTTCGCGATTTATTTTTTTTTTTTTTGCAAACTAAGCACCAAACTTTTGTGTATGAAATTGGTACTATAGACCCTAGATTATAAATGTAAAAAAATCACAGTTAAAAAATTGTAAAATAATCGCGGAAAGCGAAAAAAGGCTTTGTGGTACAAAAAATTAATTAGGAAACGTAATCAGCGATTTAGATTCTACAAACAAATATATTGATGCAAAAATTTTCCTTTTTGCAAATTTTATTTTTCGCGATTTTTTTTTGCAACTAGCCACCAAACTTTGTTGTCTGAAATGTGTATTATAGCCCCTAGATTATAAATTAAAAAAAAAAACGCACGTAAAGAATTGCAAAATAATAGCGGAATTTGAAAAAAGACTTTATGGTACAAAAATTTAATCCCTAGGTTATATATTTAAAAAAACCACACTTAAAAATTGCAAAATAACGGCGGAATTCGAAAAAGGCTTTATGGTACAGAAAATGAATTAAAAGAGGTAATCAGCATTCTGCAAACGAATATATTGTTGCAAAAATTTCGCTTTTTGCAAATGTTTTTCTTCGCAATTTGTGCTAATATGTGCTAATATCTAAATATTTAATTTTTATGTTTTTTAACGAGCCAAAGAGGAAGCTATTTTTTAGTTACTTACATTTTTAAATATGTAAGAGCGATCTAACATTTTTTGGTATAAGAGCCCGATTAAGTGAGCCTTTTCCATCCCTGATTAACCAGTCGGAGTTCGTTCCTGTTCCAAGCCGCCTAATATTTTTTTAAATAAAAAATATTGAGAGAGTTGCAAGGCCATTGCAAGAATGCATGGATAGACAGACGGACGGACGGACAGACGGACATCATTAAATCGAAACAAAAAGTGATTCTGAGCCGATCGGTGTACTATAAGGTGGATCTAGGACCAATATTTTTTAGTGTTACAAACATCAGCACAAATTTATAATACCCTCTCCACGTAGTGGTGTAGGGTATAAAAATGCTCCCAAAAATTTTTGTGTACAAATTTGATGCATAGAATATTACTTTGTGACTGAAATATATTTTACAAAAAAACATGTGGAAATTTTATTTCTTCTAAATTTTTATTGATATTTTCTAAGCATATAGTGAAGAGTATGCTCTATCCAAATAAAATATAAAAAATTTCGAAAACAAAATTTTTCCTAGAGTCGATACCCCCCTTTACTGGTTTTCGACCTCAGTATGAATGAGGTATAAGCCAAGAAACAGGAATAAATTTTGTTAAAGTAACAAATTTTTCTTATTTTCAAGTAAACGATAATACGGTGCGTATGAGTATTATTTTGTGATTTATTCATCATACGCTCAGTTGGACGATAAGGCATTCCATATTAACTGTTCAATTAAAAAAATTTAGCTTATCAAAAATTTCTGAATTTATTGTAGTATATAATGCGATTAAAAATTAAACAATTTTTAAAAAATTTCCAAAAAAAGAGCGAAGAAGGCGGGTTTAAATATAGACTGACTAGCGGGTAAAGCTAGCGATTGGACAAAAATAGAAGGAGTGGAGACAGAAATTTGAAATTTGGTATACTGACACAGAATCCGTTAATTAAGAAAAATTTTAATTTTTGGAAATATCGGGCCAAGAACACGCCCACCTCCCATAAGTCCTGGAATTTAAAAGTCTTATATTAGCTAAATAAATGGACGTAAAATTACAAAAAGTATCCATTGAGATGCATATAAAACTGGAAACTTTTGTGTCAATTTTGATCAAGATCGAAGTAAGGACTTTTAGTCCTGCCATATATCCTTTATTTTAAAATCTTTATAAAACCTGCAAAAATTATCCGATTGCCATGAAATTTAGCACGTAGTGGTCAAGCCATATTTTTTGCCAAATTTTGGTAAAATCGATTCATAAAAAATGGCTCTCATAAAAAATGCGTTTTAAAATAATTTTTCTAAAACAAAAAAAAAAAAAAAATAAAATTTGAAACCATGTGAAGCCTCCATTTTAGGCATAGGGTATGTTCAGCGAACTTATGTAAAACACTACGAGGAATAATTTTGTGGAACACTTTAACCTTCTAACTCTTCAATTAAAGGGACTTTTTTGGCCCCTTTTTAAAACGAACAAAAACGACCCGTAAGTTGAAGAGTTAGAGGGTTAATATGTTCCCCAAAAATATTTGTCATGAAATTCTACTATAAGTCTTTGAAGACATCAGCATTGAAAATTTAACTTAAGTGCCAGTAATAAGTAGAAATTTAAAATGTGTTTAAGGGTTAATTTCGTATTTATTCAGAATTGGTGTTCAAATGTCCCACAAACTTGGATTTTAGGGAGAAACCATGGGAATCTTCCAGTTTAGGTTTAGCATGTGTTCAGCGAACTTATGTAAAACACTACGAGAAACATTTTTGTGGAACATTTTAACCCTCTTGCTCTTCAAGTTACGGGGCAAAAAAATTCCCTTTTATTCAAGAATTAGAGGGTTTGAATGTTCCACAACAATGTTCCTCGTAGTATTTGACAAAAGTCCGCTCAACACTACTTATACCTAAAGTTAAAGGTTCACATGGTTTGAAGACTAAATACTCTTAATTGCGTGAAATTTGTATAAAAATCATAAATTTAGGCATTTCAAAAAATCACTACCTTTTCAATATAACGGTAGTTGCCTACGATGTCCACATCAATACCGGTATTAAAATTTTAGAACTGCGAGTACAATAGTGGCATGTGTCTCCTAATATCACAAGTTTTATTTAACAATATTATCTGTTACATTTTGTTGTAAAATATACCTAAAAAACATATCACTGATTTGTTCACATTTCTAACTGTCAACAAGTTTAAAAAAAAAAATTTTAAACCTAATATATAATTAAGCATAATATCGTATTTCTATAAACATTACCTTTTTCTTGCTTCTATGACTTCTTCCTGGCGGAAAAGTCTAAAGCTCTGAAAATGTTTTTATATAGAAAGCATCATAGACTTAAGAATTTTTTATACCAGAAACGTTCGGATTTTGTGACATGTCTTAAATAAGAATTATAATTTTGAAAAAAATTGGGTATATGTTATAATGGATTAGACAAAATTAATAGATCTTTTTTTTTTTTTTTTTTGACTCAATTTAAAATTAAATAGGATTAAAAATTACAAATTTTTCTCATTTTATAAGATATATATTTTTCGTATTTTTTCCAAAGTAACAATAGTAAATTACTGTATGTATTTGAGGACTGATCTAATTTTGATTTTTTTAAAAAGTTTCTGAAAGCTGATTTCTAAAAACTTTGTACCCTCTTTGTTACTACCCAAGAAAATTTTTTACAATCGGTAGCCAACCACACCTATTCTACAACTGGTTCCACTGCAACCGATTCCATGGAACTGGTGCCGGAACCAGTTCCTGGGATCCTATATGAAAGGCGTGGGTGACGTAGAATCAGTTCCAGAACTGATTCTAGAGCAACCGGTTTCACTCTGGAGCCATAGAAGGAGTTGCTTTTGGGACAATTTCAAACAAAACGAATCGGTGTTAGAATCGACAGTAGAAGGGGTTGTGAATAAAAATTAGATATTGTACAACCGATTCTTTGGAACAGAAAATTTTCCTGGGTACATTTATATAACATGAGATTCACCCTGCAATAAAAAATACGGATCCGTTGATTTCCACTCTCAAAAATATTTCTACAAGAAAGCCTTCACGTTTTAAAGTCTACATTTATTAGGGCGGGTCGATTTAATAATCGCCCATGCCTCAGTGAAAATCGTATTCTAGGGATCAAAATAAGAAACTTTGCCGAAGGAACCATACCTCTAAAACGAATTCTACTACCCCCAACTGTTGACTTTTGTCCCGTAGGGTCAAGTTTTGAAAAATCCCACTTTGACCCATTTAGAGTGCCCCAATCGAGTCCAAATGTATGACCGACCCCCACTAACTTTGGAGGGCCGATCCACCCATGCCAGTGGCACACCCCCTGGAACTCCCCTGGGGGGTTCCCCATACAAACATTTTAAAAAATCACCATTTTTGTAACTTTATTTTATTATTTTTTATTTATTTTATTTATTTTTATTATTTTATTTATTTTTTCTCTTTAGAAATTTATTTAGTCAGAACATATGTAAATGAAAAAATTAATTTAACTTAGTAATAGAAAAGAAAAAATGCCCAGACTTGAAAGCAAAAAAGACTTCAAACAGTAATTTTTTTTATTTTCTTTTCTATTACTAAGTTAAATTAATTTTTTCATTTACATATGTTCTGACTAAATAAATTTCTAAAGAGAAAAAATAAATAAAATAATAAAAATAAATAAAATAAATAAAAAATAATAAAATAAAGTGCCAAAAATGGTGATTTTTTAAAATGTTTGTATGGGGAACCCCCCAGGGGAGTTCCAGGGGGTGTACCACTGGCATGGGTGGATCGGCCCTCCAAAGTTAGTGGGGGTCGGTCATACATTTGGACTCGATTGGGGCACTCTAAATGGGTCAAAGTGGGATTTTTCAAAACTTGACCCTACGGGACAAAAGTCAACAGTTGGGGGTAGTAGAATTCGTTTTAGAGGTATGGTTCCTTCGGCAAAGTTTCTTATTTTGATCCCTAGAATACGATTTTCCCTGAGCCATGGGCGATTTTTTTGCCTCCCCACAAATCGACCCAGCCTAACATTTATATATAAAATTTTTCGGATTCTTATGATTTTTTAGATTACGATGGTTTTTTGAGTATATAATTAAAAAAAAAAGGAAATTTACAGTTTGTTTAAATGCTAAGTTCTAAATTTCTGGCTTAAAAAGTTTGCACAGTTACCCAGGAAAAAAAAAAAAATTGGAAGTAATGCTTTACAAACTACTTCTTTCACTGCTTCACAAATATCCGTTAGTGTATTTTGACTGCTTTTTTAGAAGTTATTTTGAACAACTTCAAAAAATCACTTCTTTCATTGATTCCAAAGTATCCTGTAGTTTTTTTCACAGCTTTTTTAGAATTACTTCTATACAACATCCAAAAAATCACTTAGGTATTGCTTCTAGAGAGTAATTGCTGTAAAAGTGATCCTAAAACGTGATTTTAGTATCATTTGGTATTGCCAAACAGAGGGTCGCGGGTTCGATTACCGGCGGGACCAATATTTTTTAATTTTTTTTATTTTATTAATTTTTTTTAAATTTAATTATAAATATTTAATTTTTTAATTTTATTAAATTCAAACTTTTTTTAATTTTTAAATTTCTAAAATCATGCATATATGAAAAAAATCATAGGAAAATGCTTTTTATGCACCTGTAAAAATGGCACTGAAAACAATGTTGAATTGGAGTGCACCTTTTACACTTGTTTAATAAGTACTTTTATTGAAGAGAATAAGGAACAATATCTCACAATGACAAATTGGTGTTTTTATGCCAGTCAACTTTCACATCAAAGAATAGCTCAGCGGTAGAGAGTTAGACTAGCAGTTATGAGATCGCAAATTCAATACCCGGTGCCGGCAAGAAAAATTTTTTTCCAAGAATTTTTTTTAAACTTTTAATTGGTGAAAAAGAGCTTTCTTTACACTCGTTCAAAAAGTACTGAAAAAAAGTTGAAGTGGGAATACTCAATGTTAAAGTCATTAGTGTTTATGTTAAAAAAGAAGTACATCTAGATCATCAATTGTAGTGTTTTTTCTACTGTTTCGGCATCTCTTTTTTGGCTGGGTAATTAAAGGAGGATCTTTTCTTCTTTTTGCCACTCCCCATAAAAATTCTTATATACAATCCTGTGTGAGTGAATTAACATATATTTTTAGCATATTTTATCGGACTCATGACATATTTTAAACTAAAAGTTTACAAAATTGTGGCTTTATGTATCTAAGGTTAAAAATTTTTTCTATTTTAAACTTTCATTTCTATCACAATTGGCATTTTAATCAACAAACCATTAGTTTTGTATTGAATTTTCCTTTTTTCTTAATCTCTAACCTTCTTTAACAACATACTAATCATTTATCACCACAATGAAACCCTTCACACTCAATGACCCTGTTCCCCTACACATACATATTGTTTCTTACAAAATACGAATGTAGTATTGAGTGTTTGGCACTTTGTTTTTTGTTTAATTTTTGAAAATCTCAGTTAATATTTATTTTTAGAACTTTTAAAGCTATTATGTCAATTGCCATTTTGTGGTTAAAGTATGTTTTTGTAGAAGTAGCAGTATCAGGAGTTACTAAAAATCTAAGTAGACCAAACAAACAAACAAACAACCAGCAACAATAACTAGCAATATCAACTTAATAAAACAGAAAAAAAAAAAACTAAAAAAGGAACCCTAAAATAATAAAGCTACAATAAAGTTAAATGCTTTTTATGTGTTTTTAAATTTACCAGACACTACTACAATTTCTTGTAACAAGGATAGCTGCAAAATATACCAGTGAGCAAAATTGTAGGAATGAGATATAAAATAATCAAAGATTATTTGAAAGGTTCTTATTTTAGAACCTAAGAATAATTTTTGGACAAGGGGGGATTTTAAACTTTTATAATAGTTTTTTTTTTATATATATTCACGTAGTTGAAACAAATTGTTTATTGGGTTAAGTTTATGTGTACATTATTTACTAACACTAACCCAATAAAGACTAACATAACAATATAAAGTATGTAGGTATGCACGTACAACTACAAAACTATTTAATACAAACATACATACTATTTAATACAATGTGTATACATTAGGGTGTCCCTGTAAATCTCCGAACTGTCGAATTTTTATGCTAACAATCCCAGTATTGTTTTATTTGGTGTATTTGAAAAAAAATAATTTTTTTTTGGAAAAAAAAAACATTTTTTTAACATTTCTCTTATATATAGAAAATATTTTAAAAACAATGTTAAATTCTTTTTCTTTTGTATTTCTTTAGTCGGTGAATTTTTCATATTCATTTTATTAAAAATTTTCAAAACTCTGGAATAATAGACGCGTTTTGACATGGGTTATATTTTCCAAAACAAAAAATTTTTCTTTGATTCCCGTTCACAGCATACAAAACAAAAACTTTCTCATATGGTTAAAAGTATTTAGTTTGATCAATTGATACATAAACTAGCCTCTGACAAGTCTTTGGGTGAGACGAAACTGTGCTAGTCTGGCAATTCACTTGTGTCTGTTAAATTTTTCGTCTTTTTTCTTCTTCCTCTTCCTATAAATGAACTTCAGAAAAATTATTTAGTAATTAATTCTAATCCTATGCGACGTTTACAAACCCTTTATTCACAAATATTCTTCAATTTCAGTCATATTTGTGAGACGAAATGGAACATAATTGGGGAAAAGTTTATCAAGGAAATTCGACAATAAGAAATGTAGGGGACACGTTAGTAAACAAAGGTACCACCGCCTAAGTTTTTCTTATGCTCTCTTAAATTGGGTTTGTATGATAAAGTAAAAGTATTTTGTCATTGACTGTTTAAAATCTGTTTAGCTTGTTAGTGATAAAAAAGGCGTTATTTATTGTTGTCGTTGTTTTTTGTATGCTCGCACAACAAAATAAAGCATGCTAAACTCAAAATACAGTGGGTTTATCAAGTTATTAAAAACGATTTCAACAAATAAAAACTGAATTGTTTTTAACCCATTTTTGACACATCATATTTCTGCTTTTAAACAAACTTTGCTGATATTTGGAACTACGGGTATTATTCATAAGGCACATTTTTGTGTATTTTTTTTTTGCTTAGCAACAATAGTTTTTCTTTTCCCGGACTTTCCGATTTCCCGGGAAAGTGGGATTTAATTTGAAATTTTCCGGGATCTCCGCTCAAGGATAATAATGATGGGGAAATGGGAAATTCTTGGAACGATCGTTTTTTCCATTCTTGAAGGTGTAGAATTGAAAGCAAAAAACTCTGTCAAGTATTTGTTAGGAAAACATCTGGATGAAGAAAAATGGCAGAGTTTTTTCATAATTAGGAAATAATTGGCTTCGAACAAGAATAAATAAATTTTTCATTGAAATAAAATAAATTTTAACTACCCGATTAAAAAAAAAATATTGTCTAGCTTATGTAGTCATATCTCATTTGATATAAATCGACATTTAATCTTATCCAAGTTCATCTCGAATCCAGTAATACCGAATTAGATCCCTCAAATATATTACAGGATTCAATTAGATCCTAATAGATCCCGAAATATCCTATTCGATTAATTTAGATCGAATAGGATATTTTAGATCGCCAAAATTAGCTTATCTAAATGGATCAGCTAATTTTGGCGGATCGAATTTTATAAAATTGTATCAAACCATATCTTATACCATTAAATTAGATCTAATTGTGTCAAATAAGATTTAATATGATCTACTACGATCTAATTTGGTAAAAATAGATATTTTCGTTTTTCGGATATAATTATATATAATATCAAAAGTCATATAAATTTTTTTTACTAAGGAAAATAAAAAATTTAAGCAAATTATGAAAAAAAAAGTATTTGAGTTTATTTGTGTGGCAAAATTCATCAACTACCCTGTATTTGGCATTAAAAACCTACTGTGGCACAAATATTAAAATTTAACTTATCGCTTTATTTCAAATAATTTTGGTTTATGCTAAAAAAAAAGTCAGTAAAGTCAGCAAATAATGTTGCTGTGTCAGCAAATTTTTAGTCAGGAGCGTGCTTGCAAAAAAGTTGGTAATTTCAGCAAAAGGTTTGCTGAAAATCAGCGAGCTGATTTTTACCAAAGAAATAGTAATCTTCAGCAAAAGTTTTGCTAACACTTAGTCGACTGCAAATGAAAAAAATCATTGCTAAAATCAATAAATTTTTTGCTGAATATTAGTAGACTGAAAAAAACTCAAAAAACTTGTAGCGAAATTTTACTTTAGTTAATTTATTTGCTGAAAATTTCTTTTTTTGTCATTTCCGTTTCCAGACAAGCTGCGGCATCTACATCTTGTCTATCTGGTTGTCGTTCACGCTATGAATGCGGTTATCAGCACAATTTTTGTAGCAAAATAAATTAGTAAAACATTAGTTCGAAATTAGTTTAGTGTTTTACTAATTTTTCTACTAACTTATTATTTTGAGTGTATAAATAATACTATCAATAAAATAAAATTACATATGGGAAATTGTTGTTCTAGTGTTGTTATTTGGGGTAGTTGATACCAACCAGCAATAAATTTTGAAAAAAAACCGTTTCAAAGGAAAAAGTAGTCAATTATGTTTTCTATCGATACACTTACAATATATTTTCCATAACCAATTGAGGTTTATTTGAAAAGTAATAGGTAATGTTTGTTTTCAATTGAAAAATCAATTAAAATATATGGAAACATACTGTTTAACTTTTTGTATAAGTCAATAAAAAAGAAACTACACGAAAATACGTATCGTGTGTGGGAGTGGATATTTTCAGTCAAATGTTCTATTTTAATAAAAAATTATTTAAATAATTTCGTTGTTTTCTGTTTTAAAACAAAAAATTCAAATATTTTCGATTTTCTTTTTTGTTCAAATAGTTTTTTTATATACAAAATTATTTCAATTCAAATTACAAGAAATTCTTTACTCATACACACTAATATCGCGAATAAAAATATGAATGTGTGTGTAGTGTTTTGAAAATTCAAAAAAAAGAAAAAAAAACTTTCAAATATGAAAAAATAAACCACAAAATCATTTTTTGCTAACGTTTTGTCAGTTAAAAATTGATGACGGTATTAACAGACTTTTCAATTATTTTTATTTCTTTTATGGATTGCTTAAACAATGTTTGAAAATAGGTAGCAAAATGATTTGAATATAATGAAAAATCAGTAGTCCTTTTTTTAATTGTGTTTTCAATTAATGTTAGGTTGTTTTTAAGGATAAAATATTGTGAGTGTATAAAACAACTGCTTTAACAAAAACAATTTTATTTAGCCAAAGCCAACATTAGCTTAATATCCGAACATTGCACGCGCCGTGCCACTTCGCGACTAGAAATGTTTGGAATCGCTCTCAACAGCTTCTCCAACTTTTTGCATTTAGTTTTGTTCCTGGTTCCTTCATTATTAGGTCCTTGTTGAACTATTTTTTCACTCTCTTAATAGATTGCCTGGTTACGAGCACTTCCATTGCAATTATTTTGTAAGTCCTCTATGGATTATTTTGAATAGTTTCAATAATTTTTTATGCATTTGTGTTGATTCTCCATTGTAAACTAATAAACCACTCGAATTTGATAAATCGATAAATTATAAAATCTGACAAGTTTCTCAAATATATATTTTCATGAAGAAAAATTATTTTATTTAAAGATGGAAAAATTTATTAAGAAAAACTTAAAGTTATAACGATGGGTTTTCCTCCGTTAGCTGAGGTAAGCTCGCGGAGGTAGGGATCGTCACAGAAATTTATTTTATTCAGTGACAGACAGTGAAAGAAAGGCGTGGTTTCAAAACGTTATAAACCTCAATTTGTTGACCTATATCTACATACAAAACATTTAGGACAAACGGGGCGGGAAAAGAGAGGGACCTCGGAGGGCTAGTGACGAGTCCAACGATTGGCACACACTTGACGCTGGAAAGGGAGGTGACCAACGCTCGGCACACATTCGACGCTGAACAAGGAGGTGACCAACGCTCGGCACACACTCTACACTGAAAAAGGAGGTGACCAACGCTCGGCACACACTCGAGGCTGAAAAAGGAGGTGACCAACGCTTGGTACACACTCGACGCTGAAAAGGGACACACTGGTGCTGCAAAGGACCTCAAATTATCTTCGCCGGACCCCCAAGTACCTTCGCAGGACCTCGACGGATGTATGCAGGACCTCAAAGGATCTTCGTAGGATCTCGAAGGATGTTGGCAGGACCTCAAAGGATCTTCGAAGGACCTTGAAGGATATTCGCAGGACTTCGAAGGATATTAGCAGGGCCTCGAAGGATCTTCGCAGGACCTAGAAGGATATTTGCAGGACCTCGAAGGATCTTCGCAGGACCTCGAAGGATATTCGCAGGACTTCGAAGGATCTTCGCAGGACCTAGAAGGATATTTGCAGGACCTCGATGGATCTTCGCAGGTCCTCGAAGGATATTCGCAGGACCTCGAAAGATATTCGCAGGACTCGAAGGATCTTCGCAGGTCCTCGAAGGATATTCGCAGGAGTTCGAAGGATCTTCGCAGGACTTCGAAGGATATTCGCAGGACCTCGAAGGATGTCAAAGGATGTCGCCCACGCACAGCACACGTCCTTGTCAGGATGAGTCTCCAATACCTAGAAAGAGAAAATAGAATTAATACCCTTTTTGGCGGCTGAGTTTGTTATTAGTTGTTGTAGCCTGCAAAATTCGCAAGGTGTGTAGACAGAAACGAGCGGTGCGAATTCTGTCGTTACAAAGTTAAACTTAAAAAAACATATTTATTAAACAAAATTTTTTTTAAATATGTTTAATTCAAACTATAGAAAAATACAATTTAAATAAAATTGTATAAACTTAAGTTATATTTTTATCTAAAAATAAAAAACACTTTATATTATATTGCTAATTTTTTATTTAATTTCGGCACTTTTACCATTTTTTGTAAGCGGTGATACTACGAGGTGATACTACGAGTCACATCCTCTACGGAGGGCTGCCTGTTTAATCCCCGGTCATGGCAATACACAAATGTTTTTAACCACTGCCGAGTCGTTGCGGAAGTCTGGTGATTCCCTTGTGTCTGTTAAATTTTTCAATAAAAAGGTTTTCTTCTTCTTATATATCAGCTCTAAAAAACAGATTTGGGGAAATTTTTCTTTCAGAAGAACCCTCTCATTCTGAAGAAGACTTACAGAATATCGCTCACTTTCTAAGGATTTTTTTCCTCTGGCAAAACGTTTGCTGATTCTGAAAATCCTCAAAATCGAAGGTTTTTTGTAGGAAAACCTTATGAATCTGATGCTTTTCCTGTAGAAAAAATAACACAGAATCTGAGGCTTTTTCTGGGGGTCTCATAATATGATGTTTTTCTGGAAAACGTTACCAAAATCTAAGGTTTTTCCTATAGGAAAAAGTACACAGAATCTGAGGATTTTTCAATAGAAAAAGTGCTTAGTATCTAATGTGTATCAAGAAAAAAATCTATGCTAAATTAAATAATATTATAACACTTATAGTTAACAAAGCATTTTAAAAATATTTTTTTCTTTTATTTTTGGGTAAGATTACGTATTTTATTTGGTAAATTTACGCACAAAAGTAGTAAAATTACACATTTATTATTTAACGCGTTGCTTTTTTTGTAAAGGGGATAAAAAATAGATGAAAAGTGGTGAAAGATGCAGGTCTTCAGATATGGCAACACTACAATTTCGCGAGCTGTTGAATGTTAGAACAGTTATTGCGCACCGTCTGATATAGATTTAGCAAATTTTGTTGAAGCCCTGTTATATTATTATACTTAAGCCTGTGGGGTTAAGTGCTTAAGGAACTTTAAGGAAATCTTTTAAATATTTTTTACCCAAATTGATGTCGTCCTAACTGGGGATCGAACCCGTAACATTATGTGTAAGGAGTGAACAAATAAATCAAAATTTCGAAAATTTTGGACATATTTTCATAGAAAAATAGTAGGTTAGGTTTAACTTGTATATGTGAGAATGGGCTGCTAAAAAAAGATAAAAGATAAATTTCAATAAAATCAGCAAATAAAACATAAACAAGTTCGAAAAAACGATAACGGTATTTGAAAAGCACAACAACAAAACTGATACCAATAAATAGAATACAAGTGCTTAAAAAAACATTACGGTATGAAATAATGAAATAATAAAACTTTTTATAATTACTTGTCAACCTTAATAAGCTTATACAGGGTGGGCTAAAACTCACCATGGGATTTAAAAATTTAATAAATTTTTCGATTATATATTTTTTTATTTTTATTTTTTTCATTATATAAATAACACCTGCAGAATAAATAATGGAAAGATTCACAACTGAACAAAGAACCACAATAACAGAATTTTATTATTTAATTCCGCGATCAATTATTTTAAACCCCATGGTGACTTTTGGCCCACCCGGTACAAGAAATTGACGGTCAGCATAGTTCAGTGAAATCTACAGCATAATTATAATTTTTTTTAATATAATTTGTTCTGCTCTACTGCGCCCTTTACAAGTAATTACAATCATTTGCATATTAATTATAATATTAATTTCAGTTGTTTGAAAAATTATGTTAACAACCCGGTGAAAAATGTCCATATATGAACATTTATGGTTCAACCATATATGTATGGATCCGAAAAATGAGGTAACACCTAAGTATATGTTCATATATGGACATATATGAACATATACATTTATTAAATATATGCGAATACATGCGAACGTTGCTGTCCTTTATTATAAGGTTGTACGATAGATATAAATTTATGTGTGACATTCAAATTAGGCGCTACATATGTTCCTTTTTTTATTCATGGCATTAAATATAATTCCATATTTGTCCAAATATGAGTTCCTTTTACATATATGGAAAAATGTATTCTTCGAAATATGTTCATATACAAGTCCCTTTTGCATAAATTGAATAACATATACTTTCATATTTGTCCATATATGAGTGCCATTTCCATATATGAAATAACAGATGCTTCCATATATGTCTGTATATGAAATTTTTTCCATATATGGAATCACATATACTTCCATATATGTTCATATAAAATCCATATATGTTCATAAAAAATCCATATTTGTTCATATGTGTCCATACATAAACCATATATGAACATGTTTGAGCGTATATGAACATTTTTCACCGGGAATAGAAGAACTAAAAAAATGGATCCCTAAAAAATTTTTTAATGCGAATTTCATGTTTAACAAAACAGAATGTATAAAAAAAAAATATATAAAAAAATAAAATAAAATTTATGGGAGGAAAGGAATGGAATTTAACTACGTATAAGGATATTGACAGTTTTTATTTAATTCCGGCTTTCTAACTTAAAAATGTTTCGAGCTAAAGCAGTTGGGCATGTTATAGAACACACAGTTTTGCATGATTGAAATAACCCACTGTACTACATAACAACAACAAAAAAAGTGTGGTATAACAAAATCAATGTTTTGTTTATTGTATTTGTACTACTATTTGTTTGTTGTTTTTGTCGTTTTAGTTGGTGTGGTTTATGTAGTTTGTGTCTGTGTGTGTAGTAGTATAATACAACTTGTGTGATTATGTGTAAATAGTATGTTGTTGTTAGCTAAATGTTTATAAATTTTTTGTATTTGTTGTGCCTGTTGTTTCCCATTCATTTATTCAGTCATTTGTTATTTCGATTATCTCTATCTTAATAGCAACACACCATTTCAATTTTTCTAGAAACAAGAACAATTAATTTAGCTTTTCCGATTTTGTTATACCATTTCCATAATATAATTTAATAAAAATTGATAAATTGAAAACCTGTTCAAAGGTTTTCAATTTATCAGGCATGATACAGGTTTTCTTCGGTTTTTGATTTGATCTCGCAAGTTTATTCATGAAAGATCATAATTGATCCTTTTATAGCGAATTATATTTTTAATTATTAATTTAAAGTTTATAAACCCATAATATTTCTTTCAGAAGAGCTTTCTAACAAATTTAAAAATAGGAAAATATATTGAATACCCAGCAAAAAAAAAAAAAAAAAGAGATGCCAAAAGAGTATAGAAAGTACTAAAATAAATGATCTGTATGTACTTCTTTTTTAACAGAAACACTAATAATTTTAACATTGATTTGTCATAGGAGAGGAGTACCATCACTTCAATATTCTTTCAGTACATTTTGAACTCTTTCTCATCAATTGAAATTAGAAAAAAAGTTCGCAAACAAAAATAATATTGTAGGTTTGAGGTTAAGAAGAAGAATAAACCTTTTTCTGTAAAAGTTATAAACACATTAATTTGCAAATAAGACTAGATCTAGTTTCTGCCTTTTTCTATGGACAGGCTTCATCAGTGATTTTCCATTAAATTGTATTATTGTTTATATTTTATTGTCAGATTGTCCCTAATTTTTCAACAACCCGTCGGCTGTAGGAATATAAACTGAACATATTCCTGAATTACAGACGTAACTTTACTAAAGTTCGGCAGCTTAGCCATCTAACCCAAGTAAGGCCTTGAATGTAGTGTAGATAATTCATAGTTTTCTTCCCTATTCAGCTTTCTGTTTCAGACAGCCTTCTGTTTCAGACACATACAAACATTCTACTTTTAGATTTTTTGTTTATCTTCTAATCTCCTCCGTGTCTCCTTTTTCGTAAATGTTGCCACACTGACGTATGGTTTTTACGTTCAAGAGCAGGCAATTTATGATTATTGGAGATGGATTGCATTATAAAAATTCCCTGTTGGCAGTACGTCTCCAATATACACAATTTGCCTGCTCTTGAACGTAAAAAACCATACGTCCGTGTGGCAACATTTGCGAAAAAGGAGACACGGAGGAAATGGGAAGATCAACAAAAATCTAAAAGTAGAGTATTTGTATGTGTCTGTTTGATCATTTCTGAAAGTAAAAAAACAATAACAGAAAGCTTAATAGAGAAGAAAACTATGAATTAGCTACACTACATTCAAGGCCTTACTTGGGTTAGATGGCTAAGCTGTTAAAATATACTAACTTATAGTGTGGAACAAAACATTTTTCTTTAATTAGGATTTCTATAACTCTAATCTTATCGCTAGCTTAACTCTATTCTAAAGCTAATTTGCAGATTTCACTTTAGGAACGACGAAAAAACTTTGAAATGGTGTTTTTTGTTGTTGTTGTTTCCTTCCCCTTATACCTAATTTGTTAAAATTTTTATCATGTATTTAAGCAAATTGCTGTTTAGTTTTTATGCTTGTTAACAAGTCTCAATAGTGTCGTTTTCAATGAAAATGCTTATTAAGGGATATACTTGTTTCTTTATTTTCTTATTATTTTTTTGGTGTTTTCTGTGCTTTGTTTTAGTTTTCTCTTTTTACCCTAAGTTGTGACATTTTTTTGGGTTTGTTTTATTTGTTTCCAGGTTTTTTTTCTCCATATAAACATGGTTTATTTGGTTAATGGGGTGTTCAGATGACAAAAAAAAAAAAAAAAATCAAATAGTAGAACTGGAGTGATGCATACGAATGATCGTTTAATTTAATTTATTTTTTTATACCAGAGATTTATTTTCTAGGATTTTTTTTATTCTCTTTATATATATATTTTTTAAATTTTAGCGATTGTTTTTTTAATTTTGGGGATTTTTTAATTTTCTGAAATTTTTCAATTGAAGTGATTTTGAAGAGAATCACTATTTTGATATCAGCATTAAAAGTTGGCAATGTTAATGCTTATTGGTAAAAAAGTTCAAAATGTTTAAAAAAAACTTGCTGCCAAATTTTGCGTAATCATGTGGCCGTTACAAAAAAAATTTGCTTTATATATATATTAGGGCGGGTCGATTTAATAATCGCCCATGGCTCAGTGAAAATCGTATTCTAGGGATCAAAATAAGAAACTTTGCTGAAGGAACCATACCTCTAAAACGAATTCTACTACCCACCAACTGTTGACTTTTGTCCCGTAGGGTCAAGTTTTGAAAAATCCCACTTTGACCCATTTAGAGTGCCCCAATCGAGTCCAAATGTATGACCGACCCCCACTAACTTTGGAGGGCCGATCCACCCATTCCAGTGGCACACCTCCTGGAACTCCCCTGGGGGGTTCCCCATACAAACATTTTAAAAAATCACCATTTTTGGCACTTTATTTTATTATTTTTTATTTATTTTATTTATTTTTATTATTTTATTTATTTCATATATTTCATGAATCCAGTTTTAATGAAACTTTTTCATTAAGTGTATGAAACTTTTAAAAAACAAAATGAAATTTTTCACCATTTTATGAAAAAGTGCATTAATTCAATAAATTCAATGGCCGAATTCTTGTGAAACTGCATTGGTTTTATGCAAAAATGTATTAATATTATGCAGGTAATTCTCTAGTGTACTAACTTCTAAATTCACATCCAATTTTTTCAGGCAGAATCAAACTATAAAGAAAAAATACAACTCCTTCTGAAATCAGCAGTAGAGCTATTAATTTCGCTTTCAAATTTGCCGAACGTGTCACCAGAAATTACTATTATGAGTATAACGGTATCGATAGATGGGAGTTTGATGAGTTTGAGCACATATTCTAATATAGCAGGTTGAGACACTTATTTTGCAAAATAAATATATATAATTTTTACACTTTTTCAACAAAAAGGCCACAAATACAATTTTATTTTTTCGTATAATATAGGAATTCAGTTTAAATATGCAAACCAAGAATAACACTAAATTCTGGAACAAAATTGGTTAGAGATTAAAAATTTTGCCACTGTTACTTGTTGATAAGGGAAAACATTCATGGCAAATGTCATCAAAATAGGAAGTTGTAGGGTTAACCAGTTAATTGATTTGAAATAGATCTATACAATTTCTTTAATTTTTTATACCCTACACCACTACGTGGAGATGGTATTATAAGTTTGTGCTGATGTTTGTAACACCAAAAAATATAGTATACCGATCGGCTCAGAATCACTTTTTATTTCGATTTAACGATGTCCGTCCGTCTGTCTGTCTGTCCATGCATTCTTGTGAACAGTCTACAGGTCGCAAATATTAAGACATTTTGATGAAATTTTGTACACCGACTTACGCCGTCCCAAGGACAACGCCTATTAATTTTGGTTGCAATCGGTCCATGTTTAGACCTAGTGCTCATGTAAGGGTACCCCCCAAAATTTTCTTTTTTACACGCTGCAGGTCGCAAATACGAAGATATTTTAATGAAATTTGGTACACAGACTTATGTCGGCCCAAGAACGGAGCCTATTAATTTTGGTTGCAATCGGTCCATGTTTAGACCTAGTGCTCATATATGGGTACCCCCCAAAATTTTCTTTTTTACACGCTGCAGATCGCAAATACGAAGATATTTTAATGAAATTTGGTACACACACCTATGTCGGCCTAAGAACGGAGCCTGTTAACTTTGAATGCAATCGGTCCATGTTTAGACCTAGTGCCCATATAAGGGTACCCCCCAAAATTTTCTTTTTTACACGTTGCATGTCGCAAATACGAAGATATTTCACTTACGTCGGCCCAATAATGGAACCTATTAACTTTGGTTGCAATCGGTCCATGTATAGACCTAGTGCCTATATAAGGGTACCCCCCAAAATTTTCTTTTTTACAAGCTGCAGGTCGTAAGTACGAAGATATTTTAATGAAATTTGGTACACAGACCTATATCGGCCCAAGGACAAAGCCTATTGATTTTGGTTCAAATCGGTCCATGTTTAGACCTAGTGCCCATATAAGGGTCCCCCCAAAATTGGCTTGGTTACACGCTGCATGTCGCGAATACGAAGATATTTCAATGAAATATGGTTGGTTGACTCACATGGTCCTAAGGAAAAAGCCTATTGATTCTAAATAGGATCGGTCCATATTTGGACCCATCGCCCATATGGGCTATATTTTCGATTTTCTCTTCTTTTATGATTTTATAGAAAAATTTGACACAAGTCTGTTTTAACCCATTCATATTTCGGATCCAAACATTAGTTGGCTTTAAGTCAGACTGGAGTAGGGTATTATATAGTCGACATGCCCGACTTTAACTTTTTTATTCGTTTTATTACTGAAAAGTAAAATAAGTAAAAAAAAAAGTTTCCATGGAAAGGATACAATATTTGTGTTTTGTTTTTATAACTTGTGTATAGTTATTCCAAAAAATACTACCTAATCAATTAGACCCTTCTTTGAATTAATCTCCATTTTGGGGTTTATTAAACCCATTGTGCAGCGCCTGAAGTTAATGAGCTCATGCCAGCGAACGCTATTTTTCGGATGTACATATATACAATAATATAACGAGTAAAAAGGTTAAAGTCGGGCATGCCGACTATACAATACCCTACACCAGTCTGGTGTATTGTTTGGATCCGAAATTCGAATGGGTTAAAATGGGGCTTATGTCAAAATTTTCTATAATGTGAGTCAGCGCACCAAATTTCATTAAAATATCTTAATATTTGCGACCTGCAGTGTGTAACCAAGCCAATTTTGGGGGACTCTTATATGGGCACTAGTTCTAAACATGGACCGATGTTCACCAAAATCAATAGGCTTCGTCCTTGGGCCAACATAGGTCTATGTACCAAATTTCATCAAAATATCTTAATATTTGCGACCTGCAGCGTATAAACAATATAATTTTGGTGGGACCCTTATATGGGCACTAGGTCTAAACATGGACCGATGTTCACCAAAATCAATAGGCTGCGTTATTGGGCCAACATAGGTCGGTGTACCAAATTTCATCAAAATATCTTAATATTTGCGACCTGCAGCGTATAAACAGTATAATTTTGGTAGGACCCTTATATGGGCACTAGGTCTAAACATGGACCGATGTTCACCAAAATCAATAGGCTGCGTTATTGGGCCAATATAGGTCTGTGTACCAAATTTCATCAAAATATCTTAATATTTGCGACCTGCAGCGTATAAACAATATAAATTTGGTAGGACCCTTATATGGGCACTAGGTCTAAACATGGACCGATGTTCACCAAAATCAAACCTGTTCGTCCTTGGGCCAACATAGGTCTGCGTACCAAATTTTATCAAAATATCTTAATAGTTGCGACCTGTAGAGTGCGCACAAGATTGCATGGACAGACAGACAGACGGACGGACGGACAGACGGACGGACATCGTTAAATCGAAAAAAAAAAATTCTGAACCGATCGGTATACTATAAGGTGGGTCTACGACCAATATTTTTTGGTGTTACAAACATCAGCACAAACTTATAATACCCTGACCACATAGTGGTGTAGGGTATAATAAATACATATATGGAAATCAGCCTTATTAAATAACCTGGGTAATCTGCATACACTCAAAATAATACGTCTGTTGGCTGGACAGAAAAATTTGTTACTTTAACAAAATTTATTCCTGTTTTTTGGCTTAAAATAAAATTTGTTGATTTTAACAAATTCTTTTGTTAAATTTAACAAATTCTAAATTTAAGTAAAAAATTTGTAAAACTAAAGTTTTATCTGTAATTCTACGAGTCGTAGAATTTATCTAAATTTAGGGTCTCGTGTCTCAAATTTATATCTGAATATTTGTAAGTTTTAGAAATAAGATATTTTATTTTTAGGATTTTCATAATTTATCTCATTTTAACCCTACATTGGTCTGAGGAAATTGCTATTGCTTAAATATTTTCCGATTTTGGATTTTTATACATCACCAGAAAGGTAATTCAGTCCGGATTATGATTCTATTTACATTTTCTAAAATTATATTGTAGTTATATGAAAGCCAGTATTTTCAGAAAACCAGAAAGGTGATTTTTTCGACTTGTAAGTCGTATTTTAAACTTCAGGGCCGATGCGGCACGTGTTTCAGTTAAATGATCACCTTCATTTTTTGCATGTTGTATTTTAATACCCAAATGCACATTTTTAGGGGGGATGGGGCACAACCTTAAATCGCAAGAAAAATAAGGTCCACCCTAGTACATACAATAATATTTTATTAAAACTATGCTGTCAATCATCAAGTAAATTTTTTAATATCTATTAGTCAATGACTAATAGTCATCCCTTTGATAAATTTTTAAAAGCTTTTTGTCAATTAGATAACTTTTTTTTTTAAATAGTATTGCAAATATTGACCAGACACGTTTTTTAAATTAGTTTATCTGAAATATACAAAAAAATAAAGGGTTCCTGCAATAATTGGACAATTTACAAAATTTTTTAAACGAAATTTTGCCATATTCGTGATAGAACAAATTTAAAATTATTGCAAAAATGATTATTGGATAACAGGATAAAATTGGCTTCATTGTACATACTGAGATTTGTAGCGAACCATTCATTATATAAAATTTTAAAAGTATTTTTTAATATGTCAGAAAAAAAAACATTTTATTTACTCGATGCTTAGAGTAAGTTTTTATACCAAACACATGTTGAGTGTTGCTGTATGCACTTCAGAGTATGCTTTTTTTATTTGTTAGCAAATGCACAGAAAAAAATGTGATTTTTTTTTCAACTTTCATTTAAATTGAACAAATATACAAACATATAAAAAGTGAAACGAATATGGACATGTCAAAGTTCTAAAGAGACAAATAAACAAAAACAGAGTTTTACAGAATAAAATAGTGTTTGGCAAACTTATATAAAATTCTAATTGAAATGTGTTTATTTTTTTTTTTTTTTTTTTTTTTTTTTGAGATAGAGAGGGTGTTTTTCCAATATGAACTTGGAAAGAATCGCCCTTACTATCTATATTTTTCAAATGTATATTTTTGTTAAAGTCGACTTTGGTTAAAATTTTGGGTTAAAATTTTAACTGAACTCGACTTTAATAAAAATATACCTTTGGAAAATTTAAATAGTAAGAGTAATTATTTCCAAATTAAAATTGGAAACACACTCCCTCTATAAAAAAAAAAATTTAACACATTTCTTTGACTATGTTTACTGTTGGAGCATTCTGATTGATTAATTTATTTTAAAACACTCAAAATGTTTGAAAATATAAATATCTTTGTGGGGTCGTCTCCCCATAAAAAATAAACAAAAGCGTGTATTTAAAAATTGACTTTAAAATTAAAATACACTTTTATGGTATAGGGCCAATATTTTTAGAAACTAAAATACTTTGAAGGTTTCAATAAGTTCTAATATTGTATATTTTATTTTTAATTGAACATTTGTTTTACAATATATTATAAAATATTTACTAAATTTGATAAAAGGGTTCCTAGTCCTTTCACAATACTTATACACTACAGTACACAAATTTTTATAAATAATTCTCAAGTTCGATAATATAAAAAACTCAACATTTCTTTTTAAATATTGTTACGTTTTCATCTTTTAAAAACCTTTGTTTATTTCCCTTAAATAACCCGGGTTCTTTTCTATTGCAATCAAAATAACCATACACTCTTTTGTTACTTATACACTTATTTATTTAGCACTTTATTACGTTACGTACAGCTGTATAACACACACAAATTTACTCACGATTTGAATACTATACAAACGCTAATGTGCAACTACACTACACAAAGGCTAATATGTAACTGAACTTTACAAACGCTAATCCGCAACTGACTGACTACCTCGAAGTGCAACACTTTGATAGTTTAACCCTTTGACGACCATAGGCAAGTATGCTTGCACAAGGGTTTTACGCATTTATAAGTGCCCAGACAAAAGATAGAATACATATTTTCAAAGCTGATTTGTAAAGAAGAAATGGGGGAACATTTTTTTTTTTTTTAATAATTTTTAATATAAAAAAATTTATAAACTAATTTTTTTTTAATAAACTAAATTGTAAAATAATTTTTTCTTTGTACATATTGAATTAATTTGATTGCCAACTTTGTCTCAATAATGCCTATAAGGCGCTGAGCCTAATTATATTGTTAAAGAATTTCTGTATAAATAAATAAATAATAATAATAAAAAAAAAATTTAGTAGGCAGCAAATCCCTACCTATTCCTGCTTTCCCCATGCGAGCCCTCGAAGTTGGTTATTTAGAATTGTTCATTTAAGGGGTAAAAAGCACAAACTTAACAAGCGAAATGAAGGGCAAGCAAGGGGTCTATTAGGTCAATTGTTGTACCGTATCCATAATTTAGTTCCAGATCACGATAATAAAATAATAATAAAAAGCGCTTCGCTCGGAATGGCAGGGTCGTCAAATGGCAAATTTTTTTGGCAAGCGAAATGAGGGAAAGGAGGGGTTCTACGGAGCCAATTTTTCTTGGCATAACTGAGGACCATACATTTTCGCTTCGGCAGAAAATGTGTGGTCCTCAAAGGGTTAAAGATCGTGGATGTAGAACAAGCTAGAAAATTCTAGAGTACTAAAATTACACTGTGGAACAAATTCAGGTTAGCAAAAGTAAGGTCGATTCTGCACCCAGAAAACAAATTCGTTGTAGCAACCGAATTTGTTGCACAATCGAATTTATGCGGTCCCACGTACTATCAAATAATTTGATTTTAGTTTCCGTCCTAGTAACCGAATTTTGCTAACATGAACTGAATATTAGCAATGCTTCGATTGTTGTGAGGTTCAAAACTATTAGTTGACAGAATGGAAAACAATAAAAAATCGTACCTTACAGACGATTCCTTTTTGTTTATTATTCCTAAGAATAAATCAATTGAAAACACAAATTTTTAAATATTTTAATAATTTTTTTATTAATTCTGCAATTATTTTTAAATTTGCTGTACAAAGTTAGATGGAAAATAATTCACTGATTCTAGTGTTATAATAATTTCGATATTTTGCATATTTTTTTTTTAAATTCCAGAAAAAGGAAATGTATTTAATTGTAAGATATGTATAACAATTGATAAATAAAAGATGAAAAAATCAAAGTCATACGAACACTAGTTTTTTTTATCTTCAAAACACAAAATGTGCTTGAAAATAAAAACAAATTTTTATAATTTCACTCCCATTTATAAAAAAATATTACTTTGATGCATAAGATTTGTTTAGACACATTTTTAAAAATTTTGTTTTCATTCACTTGCATTTTTTTTTCTGATTGATGTTAATAAATTTGGTGATTAGAAAAAATCGTTAATAACTTTATACCTTCCCAAAAGTAAGAAAGTTCCTTTTTTTCGATGTGCCATTTTCAAACAAATAAAAGAACTCAATTTTCGAAATTGTTTGAAAATGTTTTCTTATTAATTATTTTATCCATTGTATATTAATATGAAAACCCGCATTTTAATTTATTTTATTTTTTTTTATTAATTTTTACACCGCAGAAGTTTGTTTTTTTTTCATTTATTTTTTTAAATTTGATTGCGACACAAAATTCAGCTTTAGTAAAATTTTTATATATTTATTTTTTTTTTTGGTATTTACAAAAAATTTTTGGTTCAAACAATATCCCATTGGTGAACAATACCAAAATCGGGTTAAAGTTAACTTTTTTGTTTTTTTAACTAAAATATAATTCTAAATACAAACTGTTTTGTATACTAACAACCGCCAATCAGGTCTAATAATAAAAAGCACATATTCAGTTTAAAATATGTTATTATAATCAAAATTCTTATTATGATTTCTAATATTTGGGGTTGAATCATTTTATATTGTATTAAATATGGTGATATCAATTAAATTTTTTATTCAAGTTGAATAACAACTGCTATTGGTATAAGGAACTACTTTTTTCGTTGTAGATACCATCATTTTATTACAACTATCTTATATTTGTGATCCATGTTAAAAATCTATTGCAATTTTAAATCGTTAAGGATTATAAAAGAAATTCTAATAGCCTGACAGATTTTTCTCCTTTGGGCCCGATTTCTAACTAATCTTTTTTCTGTGTGTGAGAGTGAGGGGTGAAAATAGACGCTAAATTAGAAGACCCGTATCGCGGCGTTTGCTTATGTTAGTTCGATTTTTTTATATGGTTTTTTGGCTATAAATCGTCGACTAACTGATATTTTTTAATTCTGTAAAAGCCAAATTATAGCTAGAGACCTGAACAACAATAAAAAAAAAAAAAAAAAATCAATCAAATCAAATCAATTTTTTTTAAGTTTTAATTATTGTCTCTAGCAATAATTTGGCTTTTACAGATTTAAAAAATATGAATTAGTCGTAGAGTTATAGCCAAAAAACCATATAAACAATATGAAAAAATTCGAACTAACATAAGCAAACGCCGCGATACGGGTCTTCTAATTTAGCCTCTATTTTCACCCCTCACTCTCAGAATCGACAGAACTTGTGCTAACCTGAATTTGTTCCACAGTGTTATCACACTTATTTTATTCATAGCAGAGCCCCAACCCACATAACATTATACTTAAGTCTAGTGCTACCAGATTAATTAGTAAATCCCGTTTCTCGGGATATTTTTCTTCTTAAATAGCAGAATTTTGGAACCAGAAAACTGGAACTTTTACTGCAGGGACCGAAGTGAAATGAAACGGGAAACAAAAACCTTATTATCTTGTGTATTAAATTTTATTATCCACAAATTGGAAAAAAATGGTCCAACCTGTGGCTGTTTCATGAATATTGATTCCTGGGTATCGCTTTCGGGCCTACCTCAACTGAATTATAGGAGCGTGAACATTGTCAAGTTTGTAAAAATTTTGTCCGTTTTGCTCTATCTTACATAGTTTTAGAGACAGAGGCAATTTTGTAAAATGGCAGTTTAAAAAAATTACCCGAAACTCAAAAACTAAGCGATATACGAAATGTTCGAAATGTTCTTAGTCTAACAATAAAAAACAAGAGCTAGATTTTTAAAATTATATTATATTTCAATATAATCTTCAATACACTTAGTCCAATGTTTTTCTAGCAATTCTATCCCTTGATTAAAATAATTTTCCTGAAGCTCCCCAAAATAATCATTTACAGCTGCCATTGCATCTTGATTCGAGGTAAAACGTTTGCCAGCAAGGAATTTTTTTAGATTTGGAAACAGATAGAAGTCAAAGGGAGCTAAATCAGAGAAATGATGAGAAATGGAAAATTTCCATTCGAATGCGTTTTTGGTCAAATGGTAACAAATGCGGCACCCAGCTTGCGGAAAGCATTTTCATCTGTAATCCTTGATGCAAAATAAAATGTACTCGATCAGTTGAGATGCCTATGACATTCCCTGTTTCACGCACTTTCACTTGTCGATCGTCTTATACCATATCATGGACTTTAGCTATGATTTCTGGCATTGTTGCAGTGTTTGGACGTCCACTTCGAGGGTTCATTTTCAATACTTGTACGACCACGTTTAAATTCAGCAACCCAATTTTTTACTGTTGCATATGAGGGAGCACTTTCACCTAACACATTAACCATTACATTCACAATATATTTTCCATAACCTAATGAGGTTTATTTGAAAAGTAATAGGTAAAGTTTATTTTCAATGGACGAATCAATTAAAATACATTGAAACATATGGTTTAACTTTTTTTTATCAGTCAATAAAAAACAAACCACAAAAAAATATGTATCGTCTGTAGTAGTTGGTATTTTCGGTCAAAATGTTCTATTTTTAGAAAAAATAATTTAAATAATTTCGTTATTTTCTGTTTTAAAACAAAAAATTCAAATATTTTCGGTTTTCTTTTCTATTTAAATAGTTTGTTTATATACAAAATTATTTCAATTCAAATTACAAGAAATTCTTTACTCATACACACAAACATAGCCAATAAAAATATGAACGTGTGTTTAGCGTTTTGAAAATTCAAAAAAAAAAAAATTTCATATATGAAAAAACAAACCACAAAATGTTTTTTTTTCTTTTTGTCAGTTAAAAATTGATGATTGTTTTAACAAATTTTTCAATTATTTGTATTTCTTTTATAGATTGTTTAAACAATGTTTTAAAATAAATAGCAAAACGGTTTGAATATAATGAAAAATCAGCAGTTCTCTTTTTAGTTGTATTTTCAATTAATTTAATATGTATTTTAGGTTGCTTTTAACGATAAAATATTGTGAGTGTATGAATTTCTTGTCCCTATAAAACTTTCTTAGGTAAATATTTAATCACACTACGAATTTATAATTTTTTCCATTACAAAAAAATCACTGAAGCGCCTTTTTTGAACACCTGTTACTATACGAATGAGTTGACAGATCAAATTGAAATTTAACATGTGTTCATATGACGGATGGAAGTTTCCATTATACAAAGCTTTTTGTTGTTTATACCGCCTTCTCTTGGTCAGGCTAAGAACATTTCGTACTGCCCTCGTAGAGCCAAACGGATAATATTTTTGTTTAATTGGAGTATTAACACATTCCGATGATACAAACAGACTAGGTCCTGGAGAGATCCCGTTGGATCCATTTTTATTTTAAGGCATTATTGCGATTTCATTAGCATAAGTAGGTCAAATTCTTATGCCAGAAAATTTTAATGAAATGGTAATAAAATTTTTTGGTATTATCATTCGTCAACTAATGCTAATTATATCAATGCCAATAAACAAAAAAATCCCAAGTATTCACAGTAACTATTATATGAAACCGCACCATAACAAGTTTCTGTTTCTGTTTTATTTTGCTTTTCATGGATTTTTGTGGTGACGTAACGGATCTTAATAGTCAGTCTGGAGCTTATAAGTTACGAAAGTACGGAATTAACCCCTAAACACATTTTAGCTTTTGATTTATTTCTGGAATTGAAGTTAAGTTTTCAACTCTGGTGTCTTCAGAGACTTATGGTAGAATTTCATGACAAATATTTTTGCGAAACACTTTAACCCTCTAACTCTTCAATTTACAGGTATTTTTTGTCCCTTTGTAAAAGGGAACCCAAAAAGTCCCTTTCGTTGTAGAGTTGAAGGGTTAAAATGTTCCACAAAAATCTATCTCGTAGTGAATTACATGGTTTCCTATGCCGATTCACAATAAACATTTGCAAAAGGAGGGGAATTTAACACCCCAAAGACATAGTTCCAGATGTGAACTTTTAAAACGCCGATACTCGTATATTTTTGCGATCCCCTCTGCCAGAATCAGTTGTCAGAACGTTGTTATTTTTTTTTGTTACCAAATTTGATGCTACTTATAACTCAACCGCAGTACTACACTCAAAAAAAAAAGTCAGCAAAAAATGTTGCTGTGTCAGCAAATTTTTAGTCAGGAGCGTGCTTGCAAAAAAGTTGGTAATTTCAGCAAAAGGTTTGCTGAAAATCAGCGAGCCGATGTTTACCAAAAAAAAATAGTAATCTTCAGCAAAAGTTTTGCTAACACTTAGTCGACGGCAAATGAAAAAAGTCCTTGCTAAAATCACTAAAATTTTTGCTGAATATTAGTAGACTGAAAAAAACTCAAAAAACTTGTAGCGAAATTTTACTTCAGTTAATTTATTTGCTGAAAATTTAAATATAGAATATGTGTAGAGTTGTTTTTCTTTTTTTTGTCATTTCCGTTTCCAGACAAGCTGCGACATCTACATCTTATCTATCTGGTTGACGTCCACGCTATGAATGCGGTTGTCAGCACAATTTTTGTAGCAAAATAAATTAGTAAAACATTAGTTCAAAATTAGTTTAGTGCTAAAAAAATATAACTAACATTTTTGCTGAAAACGGAATTTCAGCAAAAAAATTGCTAAAAATTAGTACACTTGATATACAAGACGTTTTACTAATTTTTCTACTAACTTATTTTTTTGAGTGCAGTTAGTTTTGTTAAACGAAGTCTTTCTCATAAGTATAACCTGTTTAGTATTTTACGTACATAATATTTTAACAAAAACTTTGCTTATTTTGGTAAATAAAGACAGCTGTAAGTGAATATGTATGTAAACATGTCTGAAAGTACGAATTTCCTTTTTATTCCACCTGCAGTAATAGTCCATTGTCCCCTACAATTTTCTCTATTTTTATGTGACTAAATATTTTCTATTACAGTATTATCTATATTGGAGTTTTTGTTTTCTTTTTTATTTCGTCTTTAATAATCTTTTTGTCAAGTTAAAATCTTCCCAAATTGCAATTTTCAACTTTTTAAAATTTTTTTACATTAATAAACTGGAATAAAAGAGAAAAAAAAAAACAAAATAAAAAATATAAAAAAAGAAAATGTTTTCATTTATTTTCTCTAGCACACAGTTTTTTCTTTGTGGCTTCAAATTCAAGGAAAAAAATTCATAAAGTACGAACGAAAAGTTTATGATTGCAATTAATTTAAATTTGAACAGATATTCGAAAAAATTTGAATTTCTTATCAAAGACGGTATACCGTAGCGTATGAGCATTATTTAATAATACATAAAATATTCATCATACGTATAGTATGACCAAAACAGAGAAATGACAATATGGTACTTTTACAATGGAAATATTTATTGGTATTATTTTTGTTTAATATTAATGAGATAGAAACATAATATCGCACCCACGTTAAATATAAAAGAGTCTTAATTTACCAGTCACTATAATGTCGTTACCATTTCTACACAGAGAAAACGGTTGACTGCCTACCAGCAAAAATATTATGAATCAAATAGGTCTAGTTGTGGTAGCCAAATTTTTGGTAAAACAAAATCAGTTACCTTAAGTTATCAGATTGTAATAACACATTTAAGGCAAGAGTTATCAGATTGTAATAGACACATTTTCGGTTGCCTTAGCCAAAATTCAATACCCAAAATCTGAAAGAATGTGGTTTTTGCAACGAAAGCGTTTGATGAATGATGTACTAAATTTTTATTTCTACATGTTTTTTATTCATCTAAATAAAATCTTTACAATCCGAGTAGTATAAAAAAAATGTATACAATACTTTTACATTAGAGAAAAACATTTCTTTTTTTTTTTTCTAATATTCCGAAATCTACATTAACATCTGTATGGGACAATACTATTTAGCATAATAAAAACTGTGTAATATGCTAATATTATTCACATTTTACAGTCGTAGCAGATGTTAACTACTTTGAATCTTACATCACTATTCCACACAAGTATGTGGCATATTATACTTAAAAAATTTATTTAAAAATATAATTCTATAATTTTATCTAAAAAGCAACAAAAATTAAAAATTTCCTGAATTAAATTTAATATTTTGTTGTTTCATAGTAAAGTATACTCAGTGACCACAGTGTATTTCTACAGATCCAAATCCACTATGTACACTATGTAGTAGAGAAGAACAGCATTCATATGGGGGTTAACCTGAAAGCAAATCGATGTAAGGTAAGTCACAACACTAGAATTATATTTACATTCATATACACAGTATTCATAAATGGAAAATTGCCCCACAAACTAACGAAAAGCATAGGAAAATAAAAAAATATATTCATAGTCGAATTATGCACACAACATGTTTTAATGTTATGATTTTTTTATTTGCTCTCTTAATGTGGATATAAAAACATGTATCTTTAGATGAACAATGAATAAGGCTTAGAAAATTATTTAAGTGTTTTATGATGTAATCAATAGCAATATGCTTTCACACAGTTAAGTGTTATTTCAAAGAAAAATATGAAAAAAAAAAATAATGACATGAAGTGAAGACGGTTATTCAAATTAAAAAAATAATATATACTCATAAAAAAAGTTATCATAAAGGTCTATTAAATGCGTTCTAATTCAATTGAACTCATTTTCTTTGTTTTATTGGTTTAAATTAGTTATTTAGTTAAAGTTATTTGTTACAAATTTTAGCTACTCTAAAACTTAATTTTTCTAGTATTAATTAAGTTTTAAATGATTTTGGGAACTTATATGTTCTGAAAATTATAACGCACTTGATCATTTAAAAGAAAAAAAAAATAATCAAAATTTGATCCAGAGCTCCTATATTAGGGTTTCCCTTATAAAATTTTAGGTCCATTTTCGACACGCATACCCCCCAATTTTTTACAAATGATCCCAAATTAACAAAATTGATTTTTTTTTGGAAAACGTTAACCAGTGCCTAGTTGCGGCCGCAAATGGCCCAATTTAGAAAAATGGTGTATTATTATTAAAAATTCCCAAAAATCTAAATTTTGGAAAATTTAGTATTTTCTTTCATTTGTTCGTTCAATATAGTCAAAACAATTCAGACGTGGAATTTTGACTTCATTGGATATCATTAACCCACTTTAGCCTGGAATAAAAAATGACCCACAAATTTGATAAAAATGCAAGAACGTGTTTTTTTTTAAATTAATTTTAAAGATTTTTTAAAATGCCTAATTTGGAGATGTCGATTGCTATTTGTACCACATAATAGCTGATATTAAAGAACAAAAATAAATTGGAAAAATGATAATTCGAGTTTTGGAGCGACTGCTTTCCAGGACATTTTACAAAAACTGCTTATTTTGTCAAAAATTTAACAAAATTTGAATGTTTTCATCAAATTTTACATAGTTTTCGGAAGAATATTAGTTAAATTTGTTTAGACTACACACACAAAATAAATCAGTTGGAAATCCGTTAACACTACCATTGTTTTACCTATAAAACAAAATTTTTATTGTAATTACAGAAAAACAGTCCCATCAGTAAACTATTGGCTCTGATGACCAAAAATTGTAAACTGTACTATTAAGAGGTTTTAACTGCTAGCAAAATCTGTAATACCAACCAATTTAAACAAAAGTGAAATTTTGTTATTTCATTTGGTATCGGTAACCATCTGTAAATCTTAAAATTTGGCATTTTCCCTAATAAATTAGTTCCACTAACCAAATTTTTAAAATCTTTCTTTACTAACGCCATACTAAATGTTTTCTACCAACTCATAGTTGCATGTACTGAATTAAAAAAAGTTGTATCAGTCGTGTAACAGATTTTCGGTTGTGGTATCCAAATTAAAAAACACAGAAATTCAATCTAATAATATTGGTCACCATAGCCAAAGAAAAACAAACACAACCGAAAGATTAAAGTGAATTTATTTCAATTGTCAAAAAATTTAAAATATAAAACAAAACTAACAAAGAAAACTAAACTGAAATAAAAATAGTTAAAATCTTAAAAATACCTTAAAAATGTTTATCGTTTCGGTATTGCAGTCAAATAAAGGTAAAAATTTTAGTAAAAATTTCTTATTTGCATGTACATATCGTCATATAAAATGAAAAAAGCCGTAAGTTACAAAAAATTCAAAATCGACTTTTTGATCGAGTATGATGCACCGTGTCAAAATACATATTCCTGCAAAATTTTACACGACGATTTTACTAACAAAATTCTAAACAGCCCCAAGTGTAAGCGCAAGCAATTTTAAAAAGTTTTTTGCTTCACCTGTAAAATTTTTTAAATGTAACTTACTGCTTTTTTGATTTCATATGACGATATGTATATTCTAAATTATTTTATTTCTTATCTTTATTATCCACAGTTCTATAATTTGTTAGATCATTTTAAGAATAGAAGTTGATGTAACGCTTGTGTACTAAATACTAGTACTTTTCCCTATAGAAAAATCGTCGAATCCGGAGGACTTTTTCCTAAATAAAAACCCTCTGGATCTGAGGACTTTTTCCTAAAAGACAAACCCGCAGAATTCTGATTCCGAGAATGAAATTTAAAAAAAATTGATTGGATTGGAAAAATATCAGTAAAAGTTAAAAAAAAAAAATCACCAAGAATAAAAAAGTCGCCAAATTAAAAATACCAATTTTGGCGTTTTTCAATTTAGTGATTTTTTTTTAAAACATATGCGTTGTTTCTTTTATAGCGATTTTTTCAATTTTAGTAATTTTTCTCAATTTTGGCGATTTTGTTCAGTGAATATAAATAAATATGCTATAATAACTATAAATAATTTATATACAATAATATATAATATAAATATATAAAAAAAGTAAAAATAACGGAAATGGTGTTTTATTTAATTCGATTGGGGTTTCTAAAAAAATTCGGTTGGATCTACTGAAAGTTAAATTCGATCAGGTAGTACTAAAGTGATTCGGTTGTACCAACTATTTTACATTGTTCTAGCATAATAGGTACAACTGTAAATGTCGATAGCTGCAACCGAATTATGTGATAGTTCATGGGACTACCAAAATTCGGTTGGCAACAAATTCGGTTGTCACAACGAATCTGTTCTGTGTGTGTATAATTATCTTTACATTTGTTTAAAAAAATATTTAACCCTTAGTTGCCTGGGGTCAGAAAAGTCACATGAAACTTAATATTAATTACACTGTGAGACAAATTGTAGGGGTCAGTGATCGGGAAGGGTTCAAACTACTGGGGAAAGTTGTATCGGTAAAAAAGAAGTTATACGTGTCCCGGCGTTTCGCTGGGTCACCACTAGGAATCGAGATATATCGATTTGACCTTTATTTTTACCGGCAAAACTGTTGAGTATATAGAAAAACGTTATATGAACAGATTAAAGGAATTGTAATTTTTAATTTTTTTAAAATTGTTTGAGCAAAATCGGACTAGTGGTTCTCGAGTTATGTCAAAAAAAAGATATATCTAGATTCCTAGGGGTGACCCAGCGAAACACGTATAACTTGTTTTTGACCGATATAACATTTCCCGTTGGTTTCATCCCATCCCGATTTTGACTGTCGCATAGTGTTATGACTACGAGATTGTAAAGTCATTAAATTGATAAAAAAAAATCTCAACCGGATAAAAATAATTATTTTTTGTAAAATGATTCATATGGGGTTAACTTTTATACTTTTGGCCAAAAATGCCCCACTAGAAAATTTACAGAATAACACCTTTAATAATTTTCTGAAAAATATCACTTTAAACGAATAACAAAAAAAAATAAGATTTTTCAAGACCTTCAAAATATGCCTCAGTTTCAGCAATAACCTCGCTATTGGACGAACATGTTTTGCCACCGAGAAATTTTTTTAAATTTGGAAACAAGAAATAATCAGAAGGAGCTAAATCTGGACTATATGGTGGATGCGGAGCAATTTCAAATCGTAATTCGGCCAGTTTTTGTTGAGTTAAAAATGCAGTGTGTGAAGGAGCATTATCTTGATGAAAAAGAACTTTTTTTTTCTAAATGCGGTCGTTTTATCTTGATTTCTTCACTCAACCGATCCAATAATGCACAATAATATTCTCTATTTATAGTTTTTCCTTTCTCAAGATAATCAATAAATATTATACCCCTTGCATCCCAAAATACTTTGGCCATTACTTTTCCTGCTGACTTAACAGTTTTCGCCTTCTTGGGACCACTTTTACCAGCTTCTATCCATTATTTTGACTGTTCTTTGCATTCTTGGATGTAGTGATGGATCCATGTTTCATCAACAGTTATGAATCGGCGCAAGAACTCTATTGGATTACGCTGATAAATCGCTAAAACTCCTCGGAATTGGTCCAACGGACGATTTTTTGGGACAAAGTCAACAAACGCGGCACCCATCTTGCAGATAGCTTTTTCATGTGGAGTTCATCATGTAAAATACTCCAAACTTGTTTTTCGTGTATTTTAACAATATCACCAAGTTCTCTGAGCTTTATTCGTCTATCTTTAGTCACTTCATTAAATATTTTTCTAATGTTTTCAATAGTAGTAGCAGTTTTCGGTCTTCCAGAGCGTTGTTCATCTTCCGTACTTGAACGACCCATTTTAAATTGTTGAACCAAGGATTTCACGGTGGAGTATGATGGTGCATTATCACCATGAACAGAATCCAATTCATCTTTGATTAATTGTGGCGTATAACCTTATATAAAAGTGTTTAATTACCGCACGAAACTCTTTATTTTCCATTTTTCAAAAATTACAAAACTTGTTTACTTCAATCACCTGTAACAAAAAAAATAATCGTTAAATATTTCGGAAATTTTGACAGGTGGCTTATAAAAGATTGCTTAAAAAAAAAAAGTTGCTAGTAAAACAGAAAATGTGCCAGGCCAGTTACTTTTGCGGTCGCCCTCGTATTTGAAAATGTGACGTTTAGTAAGAAAGTAGTAGTTTTCAACAAAAAAAAAGTTCGAGTGCAATATAGTATCAAAAAAGGAAGATAAAAGAAAAATAAAATTCTTGTGTTTATTTTACCTTCTTTTTCTATTTTAACTGCACAATTTTCTTGAGCTTAAGGTTTTGTTTTTTATATATAAAAAGTTTTTTTTTTATTTCAATATTTCGCTACTCCAATGTGTAGTTATTGTTATTTCCTGAAGATGCTAAAGTCAATAAAAACTAATTTTTTAATTTTTTTCTCAGAAAAATCAATAAAAATTAGGGAAATTTAAAGTTACTTTCCTCTATAGGATATTGGTACCCCGAACAAAAAAATTTTTTTTTTTACTAATTTGTACCTCTTATCATCAATTTAATTTTATAAAATTATTATTTTATTTTTTTATTGTAACTGCACAAATTTCTTGAGCTTAAGGTTTTATTTTTTATATATAAAAAGTTTTTTTATTTCAATATTTCGCTATTCCAATGTGTAGCATCTTCAGGAAATAACTATTAAATTAAAAAATTATAAAAAATTTTTGCTTCAAATAGAAAAATAAAATAATAATTTTATAAAATTAAATTGATGATAAGAAATACAAATTAGTAAAAAAAATTTTTTTTTGTTCGGGGTACCGATATCTTCTAAAGGAAAGTAACTTTAAATTTCTCTAATTTTTATTGTTTTTTCTGAGAAAAAAATTAAAAACATTAATTTTTTTTTTGACTTTCACAAAAATATAAAAAATTTGTTAAATGAAATTCAAAAATGGGCCATGATAGATTTATTAGGAATTTTTTAAACTACCCAGTGTAGAAAAGCATTACCAGATATGTGGTTATATAACTACATACTTGGTAATGGTAACTACTTACTTTTGTTATTACATTTCTTATTACCTTCATATGGCGATGTCGCGAAAAATAATGAGTTGTGGTTACACACCAGCATACGAAAAATCAAAAAATATATCGTTACCTATGTACTTACCAGAGTCTAAAAATAGATTTTCAAATAAATAAATTATATAAAAAAATATTTTTTATTGTATTTTATTTAAAAAAAAAAATTTGCTGGTGCGGGAATCGAACCTGGGTCTACAGATTGCCAGTCAATAGCTCTACCCTCTGAGCTATATCGACATGTAATATTTAATAGATAAAAACATAATTGACCTGCTGCACACAAGTAAGCTTACTCGCCAACATACAAAAAATCAAAAAATATGTGGTTACATATATCCTTACCAGTGTTTAAAAAATATTGAGTCTAAAAATAGATTTCAAAAAATTTTCAAAAATACCTAAAAAATTATTTTCTATTTGAAACAATGATAAAAATAAGTCATTATCAGTTACTCATTATAATATGTTTTAAAATAATGAAGAAGGTAAGTGGGTGTCATTACTGGTAGTCCAAAAAATAATGATATGTCATTACCACACTGGGTAAAATCCGAAAAAAGCCATTTTTAAAATCGCTTAAGAATTGTGGCCTGAAATGTTATTTGCTAAAAAAAGTGCTTTTGGAAATACTGTGGAAGTTGGACTAAAATATTTTGCATTTATATAGATTTCTATTATTCCGAGGTTTCACTGTATAAGGCAGCTGTAATAGTTGTAAATAAAAACAACATAATTCCTTTAGTATGCAAAATTAGTTTATGTTTTCTTTTGACCAAAAATACGACAAGTCATAGTTAGAGTGCATTTTGTTTTATGTCGATGTGTTGGTGTAATCTCCCAAAGTAAAAAGCTGCCGTAGAAGTTAATATTATAAAACAAGTTAAATACCAAAACAACAACTCTTCCGCCACAATGTTGTATACAAGACTACAGTTTTTCAGCAACAATTCCCTTTGAACTTTTGGCTCTTTCCCCAAAACATTAAGTTCCATTGTGCACAACAAACAAACATTCTTATAATGGCTAGCCAAGACAACAAACCAAACCAACTAACCGTATAACAATGGGAGTTCATTGCAGGCTTGGTGCTGGAGTTTTTTTTTTTTGAAAAGAACAATGTACAATTATAAACTCAGGACTGGCACAGTGCATGACGACCACCAGAGTACCAACAGCATCCACATTCTCATCATCTCATCGCTGTAGTTATTGTTGTTTCGTCTTTAAAATAACGAAATGGGTTATTTTGTAAAACGCAATGCCTTGCATTGATTTGTGTGTATATCGTTGTTGTTACAAAAACAATGTGTATGGGAAAAACGCAAGGCGTTGCGTTTTATAAAATACGCCCGGAAATGTTTTTCGATGTTTTTAATTAGTATGTAACAACACAATCACTGGTATTATTTTATGTTCATGTATCCTTTTCCTGGTTTTCTTTTGTCCTTCTAGATAATTTTTGCCCGTTTTGTGTATCCCCGTCGCCACTGCCTTGTGGTAACTAATATTGTTTATGTGTTGCATGCATTTTTTTTTGCATAGTCCTGATATTGCTATTGTTATTGTTCTAAAGACCATATTGTCATGCATTGCACATTGCATATGTTTTCTAGCAATCACTTTCACAAAGAAGGCCTGAGGTGCGGTTCACTCGGATTCAGATGAATTTAGTATAAAATGAATCGTTATACTTGTGAATTTTTGATTACCATTGAAATTTCATTTCATTGAAAAAAAGTAGGCACCAAACACTGCACAGTAGAGCGTACCACCTTACAGGCAAAAAAAAGTGCGCCGTACACCCTCCAATATGAAGTATTTTTGGAAGGCAATTTAAAAAAAAAATTTTTTTTTTGCCGAACGTAGGGGTCGCCTTTTTTAATTTTTCGTTATAGCTTCGGCATTTAAAATCAGATTTTAAAGTGTGATATATCGATTTTTTTGCCTCGAGGAGACCAGTGTTTTGCTATAAAGGAAAAATCCAATGAAAAAAATTTAAAAAGGCGACCTCTACGTTTGGCAACCAAAATATAAAAAAAATTCTACTGGGTTTATCGAAAAACTTCCTTAACAAAAGTTTAATGATTTTTTGCGAGCTTTAATTATCTGACATTAGGGTGGTACATTTGGGTGGTAGCAACAGAGATCTGGTGGGTAACTACTAGAATGAGATACTTGAGGTCAATGGTTCTTAGAGGAAAACATTGATCCCCTCGAGAGAAAAACATCGATGTATCATACTTTAAGATCCGACGGTAAATCCCAAAGATACAACGAAAAATGTAAAATGGCAAGCCCCACGTTCGGCAAAAAAAAAATCAAAAATTTTTTTTGAAACCTCCTTGCAAAAATATTTCATATTGGAGGGTGTACGGCGCACTTTTTTTTCCCTGTAAGGTGGTACGCTCTAATGCACACTAGGGTGCTCGAAAATTTTTTTTTTTGGGTTTTTAACCGGGCTACCCCCTGAAAATATTTATTGGGATAATCGAAAAGACGTGCCGCATCGGCCCTGAAGCTTGGAACACGGATTACAAGGGGAAAATATGAATTTTGAGCATTTTCTCGAAAAGATTGATATTTTGACACTAAGTCGAATTAAAGACACCAAAAAATCGTTATTAAGAGTAAATTCTTCTTCTAGTAAAGCAATAAAAACTTAAATCGGCTAAAAATCAGTCGAGTTATAACAATCTCCCCAGGTAACTGATGGGTCGCAGGCCACTTAATCAAGAAACTTGGGTCCAAATTTTAAAATTTATTGAAATAATCTATTACAGAATTATTTTTTTTATTCTATGAGTACCAAAAAAAAACTCAGATAAGAATTATTTTTTTATATTGCGCTTTGCTAACTCGTTTTAAATTAGTGCCAAAAAGGTGGGAATTCTGAAACACCGTTTTCAAATCTACAAACTTAAATTTAAAAAAAAAATTTTTTTTTAAAAAATTTTAAAAAATCAATGATTGGACTTTAAGGTTTTATTAGGAACATATAAGAGATTAAAAACTACAAAAATTGTAGGAATTCTTTTTTTCATTTGGATGCGGCAGAGATTTTCTTTGAGCGGATTTCGAGAAAACAGCAATTTTTGGCATTTATTTAGCTTTTAGGCAAGTTTCTCTTTTTTCTTCTTTTAATTCTACATGATTTTGGCCGGAATATAAAAACACAAGATTAAACACTTCAATCCTGAAAATTAGGGCAAAATATAAATAAATTAAATTACCCCAGTGAAAGGTCAGAAGTCAAATTTGAGGAAATTTTATAAACAAATTTTTTTTTTTTTTTATTTATTTAATTTAATTTGATGAATACAGTACAACAAGAGCTAGTCTTATATTACAGTACTAGGAAGATTGTGTAATAATAGAAAAATTTTGTCAAAATTTAATAACATTAATTTTAATTTAATAAAATTAATATAACAGATGCGGCCCTATGTTCCACTGGGAATTAAAGGATTAAATATATATATAATATAACAGATATTCCTGACCACACAATTCTTAACCGATTTTCAGAATTCTTTACTATTATTTTTAATTGTTAGCCACAAAAAAAAAAATTGCAAGTAATGCTTTACAAACTACTTCTTTCAATACTTCACAAGTATCCGTTAGTGTATTTTTACTGCTTTTTTAGAAGTTATTCTGAACAACTTCAAAAAATCACTTCTTTCATTGCCTCCAAAGTATCCGTATTACATTTTTACAGCTTTTTTAGAATTACTTCTGAACCACATCCAAAAAATCACTTAAGTATTGCTTCTAAAGAGTAATTGCTCTAAAAGTGATTGTAAAAAGTGATTTTGGTATCATTTGGCATTCCTAAACCGAGGGTCCCGGGTTCAATTCCCGGCGGGACCAATATTTTTTTATTTTTTTAAATTTTTTTATTCTCTTAATTTTTTTTAATATTTATAATTAATTTGTTTAAATTCAATAATTTTTTAGTTTTTAAATTTTTAAAAATATGTATATATAAAAAAATTATGAGAAATTTCTTTTTATGCACCCGTGAAAATAGTACTGAAAACAATATTGAATTATAGTGCACCTTTTACACTTGTTTAATGAGTACTTTTATTGAAGAGAATAAGGAAGAATATCTCGCATTAAAAAAGTGGTGTTTTTATGCCAGTCAACTTTCATATCGAAGAATAGCCTAGCGGTAGAGCGCTAGACTAGCAATCGTTTGATAGCCGGTGGCGAAAATAAAAAACTTTTGTAAAATAAAAAAAATAAACATTTTTTAATGAAGAATTTTTTTAAACTTTTAATTGGTGAAAAAGAGCTTCCTTTGGATTCGTTCAAAAAGTACTGAAAAATTGTTGAAGTGGGAGTACTCCTCTCCTATGACAACTTTTGTAAAATAAAAAAAATAAAATTTTTTTTAATGAAGAATTTTTTTAAACTTTTAATTGGTGAAAAAGAACTTCCTTTGCATTCGTTCAAAAAGTACTGAAAAATTGTTGAAGTGGGAGTACTCCTCTCCTATGACAACTAAATGTTAAAATCATTAGTGTTTATGTTAAAAAAGTAGTAAATCTAGATAATCAATTGTTGTGCTTTTTCTACTGCTTCGGCATCTCTTTTTTTGCTGGGTAACTAATTAATCCAGTCGCTTTTATTAAATACATGCATTTACCTCATATATTACATTATAATAGTGCCATAGGATGAAAAAATACGCATTTAAATTTAATGCATTTAGGCTTTCGCAATTCCATAATTTTAAAGCCCGATAGCAAGCAAAAACCACGAAAAAACTTTCTTATTCGCCTGTATTAAAAAAAAAATTTGGTATTACCCAGCTTTTTTCAAAACATTTTTTTTATATTCCCATCCCAAGTAAAAAAAAATGATATGGAGCCATATAAAGTTATATTTAATTATATATAATCTTCTATGTAATTAGATATAATTATATCCGAAAAATGAGAACGTCTTATTGTATCATATTGTATCGAATTGTATACAATTGTATACAATTTGGTACAATTTGATACAATTCGATACAATATGATACAATTTTATCCGAATTTTGTCCTCATCCAATTTCACAAAATTATATCTTTTTGTATAAAATTATATAAAATGTTATAAAAGTGGACATAGTTTGATACAATTATACCTAAATATTAACCCTATATTTTTACCATAATATATATGACCATATCTAACAATATACAAAATTATATTTTTAAATAAAAAAGATATACAATATCTGGAGATCAGACCTGAGGGATTTCAATTACAATTACTTGTAATTTGTAATTGAAATTACAAGTAATTGTAATTGAAAATTTTCGATTACAAATTACTAGTAATTGTAATTGAAAGTGATTTCAATTACATTTAGAATTAAAAAGTGTTTTTTGTTAAAATTTTGTAGAAAAATCTGACTGGGATAGGTTGTATAGGCATGGATGGATGCGTATAAAAAGAATACGTCATGTTGGGCTTACCCCTAACTTGTGCTTTTTGTCATTATTTATTTTCCCAAAAAATGTAATTGACATTTTTCAAATTACAAATTACTTGTAATTGTTCTTTTTTGAATTACAATTACAAATAATTTGTAATTGTAATTGAGTTTTTTTCAATTACAATTACATGTAATTGTGTAAATGAATGTGTAATTATTTACAAAATGTAATGATTAACCCCAGGTCTACTGGATATCCTATAATTTCGATAAATCTTCCATTACTTTTATCCAGATTTACCATGACAGTGCATTAAACATGAACAAATTTTTCTTTGTTTTTAGTAATTTTAAAATAAGGTTAACAACACTGAAATTTTTAACTTAATAGGATTGTGATATACAACCAAGATATAAGAGATCAGTCAAGTGTGCGTTATAGTATAGAGAATTCCATATTAAAGCTTCAGTATTGTTAATTTTATGGGCGCGTTATCCATTTTGACTCACGCTCCTAAACAAAACCAAATTACTCACGCACGAGTATTTCGTGTCTTACTCACGCAGACATGAGTATATTAAAAATTTACTCACAATCAGAAAATTCTCACGCAAAACAGTAAAAATTACTAAAAACATATGATGCAAAAAATAAACTCACACACGAATCATGCACGGGTTATATATTCTTACTCACGCTCACATACGAATTATATATTCTCAAGCTCACGGGCGAATTACTTTGGTATAGTAATTATTACTCACGATCACTTGTGAATAACTTCACTCACGATCGTGTCATGCGCCAATCCCTAGTAATTACTAAATCTAAAACTAGTTCAAAATTATTTTTTTATATGGAACCGCATTTAATACAATACGGTTTTAAAAAGACCTTATACATATATTTTTATATAAAATCACTTTGAAAAAATTGCTAATGTGGGATGATATATAATTAAAAATGATTTTATAAAGAACGTTATATCGTTATATATAAAAGAAATCATGAAATATTGTAGATATGAAACCATACTAAGTTATATATGGGTTCTTATACGTCAATATATAACCATATATAACACCTATTATATAATATTTCTTAAATGGATCCATATATAGTTTTATATTATTATGTATAGTGTCATACTAAATTATATATAAACGTATATCTAATTATATCTTTTATATATTACATTGTGTACTTATATATAGCACATACACTTATATGTAGGCCAGTATGTAATAATATAAAATCACATATGTCTCAATATTAAAACCTTTGAGGAAAAAATATTTAATATAGGACTATATAAAAGTCTATATGCTTCAATTTAAAAGCATATGTGGCCATATCTAACTATAAGTTACTATATGTAATTACATAAAATAATATATGATTATATCAACACTTTTTTACTCGGGATGTGAAAATCGAAATATATATGAACATAAACGATCATACATTGACTAGTATATGATCATGCATGGGCATACATGACCATATACGTCCATGCATAGTTCAATGTATGACCATACATGATCTCATATATTTCGATATATTTTTGGATCCGAAATTTGAGGGTATATGACCGTACATGTTCATATATGATCATATATGCTCACATGTGATTCATGTATGCTCATATATGATCATATATGGCTATATACCTCAATATACCCTCAAATTTCGGATCCGAGGATATATTGAAATATATGAGACCATGTATGGTCATACATTGATCTATGCATGGACGTATATGATCAGATACGCCCATGCATGATCATATACTAGTCAATTTATGATCATGTATGTTCATATATGTATATTTCGATTTTAACATGGGTTTTAAAAATTTAGAAAACTGGCAACTCTGGGTCAAAACCATAGGCAATATGCGTACCAATTTTTTCGTTTTTACGAGAAGCCAGCTTTGAAGGCTACAAATAATTTAAAATTTTGTAAATTTCAGACATGTGTGCAGCACAATAAAACTAATGTTTTTTGCTCCTCATTTTCACCTATAAATATGGAATTGTGGCCATAAAAAATATGTATGCATTAATTTTCTCTCCTCTAAAGGGTTCTTCAACAGGGACGCTACAAAAGTAGAAAGATAGGGACAGCAAACGACGCCATATTTCTTGCCGCTCTTTTGACATTTCTCTTCAGTAAGGTTTGCCATTTCATGATGGAAAGATATACGAGCCAACAACGAGTCGAAATTATTAAAATTTACTACCAAAATTCGGAGTCATTGGCCTCAACGTTAAAAGCGCTACGTCCAATTTATGGTCTCATAATGAATGGCTTCGTCAATAAACAAAATATGCGTTATTGGTCAGACAGCAATCCACACGTACTCGATGAGTCATCATTGCATCCCGAAAAAATTACGGTTTGGTGCGGTTTATGGGCCGGCGGCGTCATTGGGCCGTACTTCTTCCGTGATGATCAAGACAGGCACGTTAATGTGAATGGGAATCGCTACCGTTCAATGATAAGCGAATATTTTTGGCCCCAATTGGATGATATGGACTTGGAGGACATGTGGTTCCAACAGGACGGCGCCACAAGCCACACAGCAAATGTCACAATCAATTTATTGCAAACCAAGTTTGGAGAACGTGTTATCTCACGAAATGGTCCAGTCGATTGGCCGCCTCGGTCGTGAGATTTGACGCCGTTGGACTATTTCCTGTGGGGCTACGTCAAATCTATGGTCTATGCCAACAAGCCAGCGACGATTGATGAACTTCGTACGAATATCGGCCGATTTATGCTTGAAAACCGTCGAAAATTGGGTTCAGGGTCTGGACTTCTGCAAGCGTGCCCGTGGTGGCCATGTAAAAGAGATCGATTTCCATACATAATGGCATCGAACGTACTTTCACAGGAATAAAGAATTTCATTGATATTCAAAACCGTTTTTGTTTTATTTAAAAAAATTTTGTAGCGCTCTTATTGAAAAACCCTTTACAATATATTTAAATTTCATAAAAATCGAAATGAACCGCAGTGCAGACCTTCCTTGTTAGCTCACCCTCAAGCATATTTTTCATTGAATAATTTTGTTTTGCATTGCACTAGCCATAAGCTAGTGTAAAATAATGGTAAGTATGCGTGTAGGTCATAAATGTAAATTTCAAGTAAAAATTCAAAAACCCAATTGGAATTTTAAGTGGTTATAAAAAATTTGGTATTTGTTTGTTATCTTGGAAATATATTTTTGCTAAAAAAAATATTTTAAATGTCTCTACCAAATGAGAAAAAGTCATTGACTGCAATTTCTATTCAATTAAATTTAACTTCAAATTAACAAACTTTTTTTAGATATAACAGTTTATTTTTGCTATTTTTAGTCTACTAATATTTAGAAATTTTTTTTTGTAGATTTTACGGTATAATTTGTCATTTCAATTAACTGAAAGTTGACGCAAGTATTACTAAAATTAAGTAAATTTAATAATCTTATTTTTGCTGTTATTATTTTACCAGTGTAAAAAAGTAAAAAAGTCTGCTAATTTCAGCAGTGTTTTCTGCTGGTACATTTTTAACTAAATTTTAGTGGATTTTTCTGCTATTATTACAGATTTACTTCTATGAGTGTAACAACATTTTATACCCAATTCAACCACAAAAGTTAATCCAGTTAAAGTCGGATAAACTGCTTAATCGAGCATTAGTGGATTAAACCATATTTTAATTTGTTTGATTAATAGTTAATCCGACTCGTAATTAGGGTACTATTTCTAAACGACTCTCTAGTCATAATACTAATTGTTTGCAACTCTGTGTTTTGTTATAATAAAACCTTGCAGACACTAGAAAATACTCATACAAATTCAGATAAAAATTAACGTTAATGCGCTGCCGCAAAAATATTTTGGCGCTGTCGACGGCCAGAATTTGTTATTTGTTTAAGTAGTATTTAAGTTTTGTTATTTTAAGTGAAAATAATATTCATTTGTAGTGGAAATATAAGTTTTAATTACATTCGTAAGTCATTAAAAAAGCAAACAACATAAAATGCTTAGTATTCGTAAGATCCATTTCTTTCAGTTATATTTGTTTATCAAAACATAAATCAAAAATAATTTATGGAAGTAATTTTTGTTAGTTGTTTTAATAAATTTGTCGTTCATTTTATTAACAGTAAAAAACAGAAGAGAATGTAAGTTGAATTTCATGAAAGATGTAAGTAAAATTAAATTTCTTAGCAGCGGTCTTTGTTTAAAAAATATTTTAAGTGTTATACCAAATTTCGTGCAATTACCTTAAAAATTGCGATCTGTGGTTTAATTACCAGGTTCAATCATTTTGTTTGGACAGACGGACGGGCAGACATCACTAAATCGACTCAACTATCAGCTCAAACTTAATATAGCCTGACCAAAACGTGATGTAGGCTCTAACCGGCCAGTTATAAATAATGAATTTAATTGCATCCTTTGACTTTCCGTTGGTAGTCATTTATTTTTTCCAACAACTTCTTCCTAGTGATTTAATATTTCCAATTGGTTATTGTGCCACTAACAAATGAATGAGTTTTAAGTTTTTTTTTATTATGGCAATACAAACCCATATTGTAAAAGCAAATGTGAACTGTTGTACAAATTCAAATTGTAATGTAGTTTCCAAAATGATGTTAACATAAAAAAAATGGTAAAATTGATTTAAATTCAATTTATTTACATTTAAAAAACATTTGTTTGTGAAATGTTTAAGATTCAATCTTTGACGACCGAACTTAAACTGCTGAGAAATTTACAATTTCAACTCAAAATTTTCCAGGAAAAGTATGATCAAATACAAGTCGGTATGTTGATTTTATATTTCCTTCTATGAAAAAATGCATGAGGCATATGTGTGTTAAGTTGGGTCATTATGGAATATTTTTTTTATCCCCCCGAAAAAACGTTGTCATATTTTAAAGGAATTGAATATATATTTGAGGGGAAATTATTTTAAAAAATACCAAAGATTTTTACAGGGGCACAAAATTAGTAAATCACCTGAATATATATTGAAGGTCGTTTGAAAAACACAAAATATTTCCTTTGTTTGAAAAATCCTCTATAGAATTTTTTTCAAAATAGTTTAGTTAGTTGAAAATGTAATTTAAAATAAATGAAAAATCACTTGAAAACCGGTCTACTGACTTTTCATTTAAATCAAAAAAAAAAAAATTTCATTTATTTTTAAATGTTAATAAATTAACCACAAAATCCTTAAAAAAATAATGATTTTTCATTTATTTTGTTATTTCAACTTTCAAAAATTAACTACAAAATCCGTAAGAATAAATTATATTTAGTTTATTTCATTTTTATAACTGACCTAGAAATCTAAAGGGTTTTCTTTTTTTAACAAAACATTTTAAATGAAAATATTAACCGTAATACTGAATTTAGACTGAGCCAAAACCAGCGGGTTTTTGTACAAAACTAAATTGCAAAAGCCAAGTCATTTACACTGGTTATTTAGTTTTTCTTTGTCACAACACTTTTTTATTACACACTTTTCTTTCTTTTTTTATTGTTAAATTAATGTAAAAAAATTATTAATATATTTAAAAAAGAATAACAACACACAATTTAAAAATAAACTGCAAATATTCTTAAAGAATTAAAAAAAATTTTTTTTGACACTTGCTTTACTCCCACATATATTCGTTGCAATAGGGTGTATCGAAAATTAACTATAAATGATACCGGGTGTATCAAAAATGCACATTTCAGATATTTTTACTTGGTTTTTGGCAAAAACCAGCTAGAATCTGGTTTTAAGTTTGTATGAAAATTGTATGGAAAAATTAAATTAATTTTGTAGTTTTCGGCTCAAAAACTAAAAATGGCCAAAAACTACTAGTTTTTGCCTAGTCTAAATATACTATAATAGAAAATCTAATTTATTTTATTATTTAAATAAAAGACAGAAACATTTGAAAAATATATTTCTTTTAATTTTAACTATATATTCATTTAAAAATAAATATACGGATAACTTTTTAAATAAACTACCCTACGGGAAATTTTAACAAACTGTCACCGAACTGGCCCCTTTATATGAAATAGACTGGTCACTTTTACATGGCGTTGTCATAGGAGGGGGAAATTGACCCCTTGTGACATGTCACAAGACAAATCCTAGGACAGGTTACTGAACTCTCATAAAAAACAAAGTTACTGAACTCTCATAAAAACAAAGTTCAGGGACCTGTCCTGGGATTTGTCGTGTGACATGTCACAAGGGGTCAATTTCCCCCTCATATGACAACGCCATGTAAAAGTGACCAGTCTATTTCATATAAAGGGGCCAGTTCGGTGACAGTTTGTTAAAATTTCCCGTAGGGTACAGTCAGGTACTGTTATAATATTTTCAGTGCATATATTCCGGTATTTAAAACTATGGATCTTTTAAGCCAGTTAAATAATATATGGGTGACATCAAAAAATGTGATAAAAACCGTGTAACCAGCTAATTTCTAATGCATGGATTACATTTGAGTTATATATTGCGATATATATCAGCGCATTGTCACCAGTTTTACAAAATTTATAACAATCTAACAAATTTTTGGTTAATACATAAAATTTGCGACCAATTTTATAGGCCAAATGTAAACTCCGTAACAAGTAACTCATAAGGTTTTTTAACTTTAATAGATTATATTTTAATAACCAATAAAGCTAAACACTAACTGTAAGAATTTTTATGAAGAGGAAAAGTGCCGTTTTTAATAAAAATTAATACATTTTACAAACTTTTTCGTATATCTTAGCTATCACGACTTCAACTCTGTAACGATTTTTCGTCATAATTTTTGATAAAAATGCATATACCAGAATTTTGGAGTTATCTATTATTTATGTTGCGAAAAGTATAATGTTATTTATACTCAAATGATCGTTGGACTGTAAGTAATCATCCAGCATAACAGACTTGAAGCTTTTCTGCAGCATGTAACATTCTCGAGATGAAAAAGGATGTGTTTAATAAGATTTGAAAAAATGTTGTAAACTCCGTTCCTAATTTTTACACCAAACTATTTAATGAGTAAGAAAAACAATGTCATATTTGGATCCACCTTGTAGGCATCATGCGATTTTGTTTCGGAAAAAAAATTCTGGCAAAGCCTTTCTGAAAGAAAACGAAAAAAGTATCCAAATGTAAACTTCGTAACTGTAAACTCCGTAACCTGAAGTGTTTGCATCAGATTTCATTCAAATAAATGTAGATAAATGTTTAAAATATTTTAAAATAACCATAAACAGAGGTGATTCAACTAATATTTATGCGTCAAAAGACGATTCAACTAATAATTTTGCGTCAAATCAAAAAAAGTTATCAGTTTTTTACCCTAAGCTGCTGGAGCGAAAAACTATTGATTTTGCATTTCATTGGTTTTGAATCGATATTTTGAGTCATTACTGAGATTAGTTTGACAAATTAAATTTGTTTCACACAATTTAATAATTTTTTGATCGCGAAATGTTATGTTTTTAATATATTATTTTGTAACTGCGCAACCGCTATTTGGATTTTAAAAAATTTTATATTTTTGAAAAGCATTTAAAAGGACCTAAAATACAAAATTAAAAAAATATATATACATTTTTTTCGCGGAATGAATTGTATTTTTATTCGCGAAACCGCCAATTTGATAAACACAAATTATATATCATTGGAAAGCAAGTTGAAAACCCAAATACGAAAAACTAAAAAATTGAAGAAAATTCGTACGCAATTTTTTTTTGTTATATCTTTTGCTTGCAGAAATGTAAACTCCGTTACAACAAAAAAAATTAAAATTGTGCAAAAAAAGTTATTGCGACAACTTGTAGAAGAGATTTTTTGCAATTAGGTTTATAATGACTAAACTTACTGATTCCATTAAGAAAAAACCGAAATATTAACACTTTTTGCTTCACACAAATTTGGCCCAAAAATTTATCACATTTTTTGATTTCATCCATATACAACTGATATTGCGTCTTTTATTATCTGTTTGAACAATTTGAATAAAATAAAATAAATTTAACTAAGTTTTTAAAATATAACGTTTTTAACACCAAATATATTGCAAGTGCTATTCAAATTTGCTGAAACTACTACAATAACCAAAAATAATTTTAAACAATAGCCTTACATTTTACGATGTAAATGTAATTTTTTTTCAACATTTTTAACCATTCACTGCGAATGAAAAATACAAAAGTTAGCTTCTATGAGAAATATAGTATTTTTTTCAAAACGCATTAAAGCAAATACTGTTAATACAGAACCTAAACCATAAAAAATTTTAACCCTTTAACTTACGGGTCTTTGTTTCTTTTTAAAAAGGCCCCAAAAAGTCTCTTTATTTGAAATGTTCTATAAAAATGTTCCTCGTACTATTACGTACTACATACGTTTGCTGAACACATCCTATAACTAAAGGGTTAAAATATTGATTTTGCAAATTGTTATTTCTTATAATAAAAAAAAAAATATTTACTTATTTGAATAAAGGGAAATATATATTTTTGCTTAATCATACCTTAAAATGTGTTCCTAACAATGACTACTTGTTCGATAACAATAAAATATTATACGTTTCGAAAAATTTTGTAACAACTAACAAGTGGAAATTGTAGTGGCACTAGCAGTGGCAATATCAAACTAAAACGAGTAAAAAGGTTAAAGTCGGGCATGCCGACTATACAATACCCTACACCAGTCTGGGTAAAAGCCAACAAATGTTTGGATCCGAAATTCGAATGGGTTAAAATGGGACTTGTGTCAAAATTTTCTATAATGGGAGTCAGCGACCCAAATTTCATTAAAATATCTTAATATTTGCGACCTGCAGTTTGTAACCAAGCCAATTTTGGGGGGACCCTTATATGGGCACTAGGTCTAAACATGGACCGATGTTCACCAAAATCAATAGGCTGCGTTATTGGGCCAATATAGGTCTGTGTATCAAATTTCATCAAAATATCTTAATATTTGCGACCTGCAGCGTATAAACATTATAATTTTGGTAGGACCCTTATATGGGCACTAGGTCTAAACATGGACCGATGTTCACCACAATCAATAGGCTGCGTTATTGGGCCAATGTAGGTCTGTGTACCAAATTTCATCAAAATATCTTAATATTTACGACCTGCAGCGTATAAACAGTATAATTTTGGTAGGACCCTTATATGGGCACTAGGTCTAAACATGGACCGATGTTCACCAAAATCAATAGGCTGCGTTATTGGGCTAACATAGGTCTGTGTACCAAATTTCGTCAAAATATCTTAATATTTACGACCTGCAGCGTATAAACAATATAATTTTGGTAGGACCCTTATATGGGCACTAGGTTTTAACATGGACCGATGGTCACTAAAATTAAACTTGTTCGTCCTTGGGCCAACATAGGTCTGCGTACCAAATTTCATCAAAATATCTTAATATTTGCGACCTGTAGAGTGCGCACAAGATTGCATGGACAGACAGACAGACGGACGGACGGACGGACGGACAGACGGACATCGTTAAATTGAAATAAAAAAAAATTCTGAACCGATCGGTATACTATAAGGTGGGTCTACGACCAATATTTTTTGGTGTTACAAACATCAGCACAAACTTATAATACCCTGACCACATAGTGGTGTAGGGTATAAATATTGTTAAGTCATAGAAAAGATTGTTAAAAATAAATCAGCTGCTTTATAGAAAAAAAAAATATATATGAGGTATTTTCTTGTTAAATGTGCTACGAAAGATATTTCAATTATCGATTTAAAAAATCACCTAAAACTAATTACTTTTAAATGCCGAATGGCAATTTTAAAAATTTATACTTACGGGTTTTTGGGGTTGATATATAAGAATTTTTATTTAGATTTAAAAATTCGAAATAGCAGATCCAAAGTAGCATCTCTGTTATTTGTAATTTAATTTGTGTGCGGTTTTCAGTTTTAAAAATCTAACTCCACCAACAAAAAGCCCATGGAAAAGATCTTTTAGATAATTTCTCCATATTGAATTAAAAAAAAAACACCACCCGATATTAGAAGGTACACTCACAATATTTTATCGTTAAAAACCACTTAAAATACATATTAAATTAATTGAAAACACAATTAAAAAAAGGACAACTGAGTTTTCATTATATTCAAACCATTTTGATATCTATTTTCAAACATTGTTTAAACAATCCATAAAAGAAATAAAAATAATTGAAAAGTCTGTTAAAACAATCTTCAATTTTTAACTGACAAAACAATTTTGTGGTTTGTTTTTTAATATTTGCAAGTTTTTTTTTTTTGTTTGAATTTTCAAAACACTACACACACAACACCCACGTTTTTATATTTATTGGCTATGTTTGTGTTTATGAGTACAGAATTTCTTGTAATTTGAATTGAAATAATTTTGTATATAAACAAACTATTTTAACAAAAAAGGAAACTGAAAATATTTTGATTTTTTGTTTTAAAACAGAAAACAACGAAATTATTTAAATTATTTTTTCTACAAATAGAACATTTGACTTAAAATATCAACTCCTACATGCGATAAGTATTTTTTTGTAGTTTGTTTTTTATTGACTTATACAAAAAGTTAAGCAATATGTTCCCATGTATTTTAATTGATTCTTCAATTGAAAACAAACTTTTCCTATTACTGAATGAGGGGAATGTTTAGTTGATCTCTTATTTTGGTAAATTAATGTTTTTTAGTTTGACTAAAGATTATAAATTAAATTTACCAAAATAAGAGATCAACTAAGCATTCCCCTCATTCATCTTAAAAACACATTGACAAGGTGCAAAATATAATTTAAATAATATACATTTAAATTTAACGGTTCATTGAAATTCAAAAACCTGTGGTTATCATACACAGAGTAGAATAGAATCAGCTGAGATACCTTTAGAATTAAGATTCAAAGCAAAAAAGAGTAATAATAACAAAGGTTAAAAATAGCATTGTTAGATTTCGTTGATGTTAGTCTAAGTTGAGTTGTTGTTAACATATTCGATTTGCTTTCAAATGGGACAAAATTAGACAATTATCAATTATTAACCCATTCAAGGCAAATGACACTGTTGATGGATATGTAGCGAAAGCCGAAAATACGTATTCTGTCTTGCTGGCCTTATCGAATTCTTTCAAAAACTTTTATTCTTTGTAATTTACTTGCGACAATTGTATCATCTTTCTTTAATTTGAAAATAAATTAAAAAGAAAGTTTTGATATTAATTTATGATCTGTAGTCAAACTAAAAAACATACATTTACCTATTACTTTTCCAATAAACTTCAATCGGTTATGGCAAATATATTGTGAGTGTAATTATTTCAAAATAATTTCTTAGTTTATAAGCGATAATTTTAAATAAAAAAAATTTTTTTTTGTTCATTAGAACGTTTGACAATAGTACCACCCTTCTTTGCTAAATTGGGGTAGGTTTTTACTATCGGTTATAATTAAAAAAAATATTTACTTAGCAATGCCGAGTGGCGTTTTTTTTTTTAAATTCGATATGGCCTGGTGAATAAATTTTTAAAAGTAACCTAATTCACATTAAACTCTTCCCACACGTGTTTTTGAGGATGGTTAGTCCAGATTTTAAATTAGATTTTTAAACTTCAAAATAGCGAATCTAATTAATTAAAAATTAAAAGCAGCTATCTAGGATCTGCTCTTTTCTGATTTTGATAATCTTAATTCAGATTCCTGTTCACTAACCCCAAATATTGAGTAAAATATTCCAAGGCAATACAAACACTTTTAAAATTTTTTCACCTTATTGAATATTAAAAAAATTAACATTGAACGGTAAATACTTTTTAAATTTAAACTGCTAATGTAAAGCTACACCAATTTTAAATAGACGGGTGGAGCGGTTGACACAGAATACCTCATATATAAATTGAATAGTCTGATTGTATTTTTTACAACAACATCAAAATATTCAATTTCTCTAAAAGTTACATTTCAACATCCATAAACTAATACATTTTGTGTGGAAGTAAATGTCATTGTTATTTTCTGTTATTTTTTAAAGTTTTAAAAGTTGTTTTTAGCTTACAATGAGTATTGAATTGTAATTTGGTTGGGCGCCATTTAAGAAAATGTTATCATATCAGTGTTATGTGATTTTAAAATATTAATCATTAGCATCAGCATATTACAAAACTTTATCTTTTCAGAAACATATCTCTGATATTTTAAAAACTTAGCCCTGGTTTATGTATGTATTACGAAAATGCGCTAAACGAAAGCAAATTAACGAAAATTTGTTTTTGTTCCCCATGTATTTTTGATGAAAGTAATTATCAGTTTCTTTTGTTTAGACTAATTTCGTAATAAATAAACAGTTCGTTGAATTTATAATTTAATTATATATTTTTGACAAACAACGGTGCCCCTCTCCTAATAAATACTATGACTAAATACTAACGAGAATAAACAGCGGCTCTCGTACTCAAATAGCACCACCAATGAATTTTTTTTTTTGATATTTCGTGTTCTTCAGTTATTAGTTTTTATGGATTTTGATGAAACTTGACCTTATTAAATAGGAGGCTGTTTACGGGCAAATTATTTATATGTGACCTTCTCCGAGAAAAGGGACCTAGTGTGTCAAAAAACAGGTTTGGACTTAAGAGTGGATTCTGGTACCTAAAAGGGTGTAGAATAAGATGAAATGAGTTAGAAAAAAACTTCATTTTCACACACTAGGTCCCTTTTCTCGGAGAAGGTCACATATAAGAAAAAAGCCGGTTGCTCAACAATAGCTAATTTTAACCAACATTAGTCTACTAAAGTTTTTTACAGAATTTTGGTCCCCTAAACAGGATATTTTAGTCAAACGAATTCCATGAACTCCCTATGCTAAGTTTTTTTTTCTCCAATTCTTAAAAATGCATAATAAAAAGTTTTATGGGTTCATTATGCAAATATTTTCATCTAATAGTGTATTTTATCATTCTAAAAATTTTGGGTCATTTCGACCCTAAGTGTACATAAGGATTAATTTCGATTTTGTTTCTATAACAAATATCAATTTCAGACTTCGAAAAATAAATAACTAGGAATTTGCTGACATTGCTTGCTATTTTATGCTGCTTTATTAATTTGTTTGTGAGTGTATATTTATAGGTAAAATCTTATTTTTTAATAATCAATATTAGCTTTTAAATTTACCTACGATATATATTAATATTTGAAAAGCATTTAAGCGTAAACAAATCCCTTTTTTATAATATTCATTTAATTTTACTTATATTTGTTTTTTTTTTCTTACATATATTTAAAATAATGGTAAGAAGTTCTTGGTAAACAAACAAATGCAAATATTTAAATTTAAGACTTTTCTGCTCACTGGCATTTGGACAAAAAGAAATCTTAAGAATGTTATTTTTAAAGTACTCTTTGTCGAGTACTTTATTTTAACACTTGACTTATTTTTGGAAAACTAATTTAAAGCAAAAATCATTATAGAAAATAAGAAAAGGGAAAATGTGCCAGGAAATGTGCAAAATGAAAATTAGAAACAAATTTAAAAAGACTATAAATAAATAATAAAAAAATGTGTACTTTAGGGTGTCCTGATTTTTTAATCGCTTTAACTGTTGGCACTCAAAATATAAGTAATATTAGGTGCCTATTCCTACTTGCGACCCGTTGTGACTATCATAAGACTAATTTTTAAGGCAAACATAGATGTTCAACATTATTGATCAATGTTTTTAAAATCAACCAATCAGAACAAAGTATTTACAAATAAAATGTTCTGCTTGGTTGATTTTTGAAAAATTTATCAATAATATTGAAGTAGGGATACATACTTTAGACTGAAAATCACAACTTTCCATACAAAATAACAATAAAATTAAAAACATTAAAATTTTATTTGTCAATGGTACCTATGATTGTTTCGATTGCAAGTCTTAATTTTTTTTTTTTTTTAAGTTTTCACACAAAAATTTGAATAGACTTTTATTGACAAACTTTTATTGAAAAGAGTTTTAAGTAAGGCATACACGTTCAATATTATTGATAAATTTTTGATTGTTTACAAATTAATTTAACCTGTATTGAAAGTTTATCAATTAAATTGAAAAATTCAAAATCTTTTAGATTTTTCTTTTTCAATTTCATATTATTGAAAAGTGTGTGGCCAATATTGAAATATTGGTTCTTTAAATTTCTTTTTTTGCTGTTAAGAGATAAATAAATTAAATTAACAACACATATAAATTATTGCAAAATAAATAAATAATCACTATAAACGTGGTTTCATTTTAAAATCCGCTAATTTTTGCAATTTTATTGATATTGATCAATTTTAATTTCATTTATATTTTTCTAATAACATTGAAAGTGTGTGTGCAAAGATCAATTAAATTGAAATAAATTATATTGACCGTGTGTGCTCGGCTTTATTGAATACACATTTTTTTTTTTTTTTTTTTTTTTTTTTTTTTTTTTTTAGAGAAGCAACACTCAGGAAATTCTTCCTATTAATTAACGTGTTGCTTCCTTTGGAAAGGGGATAGAGAAGAAGTGAAAGGTGGTGAAAGATGAAGGGCTTCAAATATGGCAACACTGTAATTGCGCGAGATGTTGAATTTTTTTTAGAACAGTTGTTGCGCGCCATCTGACGGTGAGTTGGCGAATTTTGTTGAAGCTTTTTAATTCATAGCCCTGTTATATTATTTTACTTCGGTGGGGTTAAGTGCTATGGGAACACCGAAGGAGGACGCTGCGATATGTATGAGGGATAGAAAAAACTCATACATAGTACTATTTTTCATAAATTGATGTTGCCTTGGTTGGGGCTCGAACCGCAACCTCACTTGTAACAGTCCAACGCGCTAACCATTACACCACAGCGCCCACAAAAAAAATCCAAATTTTATTTGTCAATATTACGATTGTGTCCATTCCAGGTTTTAATATTTTGACGTTTTCAAACAAATATTTCAATGGACTTTTAATTGAATTGAATAGATGTTTTTAAAAATAAATGAAATTTCGAATATGGGCGCTAGGCGTAAACATAGACCGATTCCAACCAAAATCAGCAGGCTTTTCCCTTTGGCCGGTATAAGTCGGTTCACAGAATTTCATCAAATTATTTTAATATGAATATTTGCGACCTGCAGCTTAAGCTAAGACCCATTTTTGTGGGCCGTTATAAGGTCACTAGGGAAAAACATCAGCCGATTTTATATAATATTTGCAAACAGTAGCGTGCCAACAAAAAAACATGAACAGACAGACAGACGGACAGTCAGGCATCGTTAATTCGACTCAGAAAGTGATTCTGAGTCGATCAGTGTACTAAAGGGTGGGTCTATGTTCAATATATGTTGGTGTTACAAACATCAGCACTAAAATTTCAAAATTGAAAAAAAATAATTTAAAAAAAATTCAATATTCAAAAAAATTACGAGGATTTAAAAAAAATTTAAAAAAATCGTTGATTTAGTAATAAAAAAAAATCGTCATAAGTTGAAATCGAAAAAATTCGCTATACTTGTGAAAATCGCCTGATTTGCAAAAAATCGGTAATCTGGTGCAAGCAATATCGTCCGTATCTCGAAAACTCAATGAAGTGTCCAAATCCATCTCCAAGACACTGATTCCTACACGAAATTTCACTTATAAGTCAAAGTTTATGTTAAGGTAGCTTTTTATCGAAAACTAAGCTATGCAGAGAGAAAAGGTCTTTTATTTGGAATATCGTATGGGGCAAATGAAAACGAACTACGGGATTGGCTGAAGGAAAAAATCAGTAAAAAATCTCTAGTGGGCGCATATACAAAAGAACATAATTCTCGTTCCGTTGATTTTTTGTACCTTATGTAATGTCTCGGTTTGTGTATTCCAATCATCATTTTCTTATTGCGGACAACTGCTGACTTGGGGTGATGCCCACGAAATAATTGTATTGTCTATCCTGAAAATGGTCAACCTTTTTGAAACGACAAATAAAATCTAACATGATAGTATCATATTGGAGTTCGGTTTTAAGGTGGAACAATATTCTAACTAAATATGTATATGAAATTTTATATTTTAACCATTATTTCATTTTGGCGCTTTAACATTTGTTCTTAATTTTAACAATTTTTTAAAATTTTGTCGATTTTTAAATATTAGCATTTTTTTAAACTTAACCTTTTTTATATTTATCGATTTTTTTTAAGATTTGGTGATTTTATAGAATTTTGGCAATTTTCTTAAATTTTGTTGACATTTTTCAATTTGAGCCATTTTCCCAATTCTGGTGAATGTTTTTCGTTTCTCATGTTAGTTAATATAGCGAGTAATTGAATTTTGACGTTTTTTAATTTCAACGATTTGTAATTTAGTTTCAACGATTTTACAATTTTTGACGATTTTTTAGATCTAAGCAATTTTCAATTATCGGCCGTTTTTTTAATGTCGGAGTATTGAATTCAGACGATTTTTTAAAATATTACATTTACATTTTTATTTAACCGGTTTTTTCTAATTTTGGTAATTTTTTAAACCTAATTTTTAAATTCCCAGCAAACAAAGATGATCATTAATGACTCAGAAATGAGCTCCAAAAACATAAACATTTTTCAACTTTTTCCTATGAAAGTGGTCCGTCCAAAAGAGCCCCCCATGTACTCAGAAATGACTCAGAAAAAAGAACATATAAAATCGAAATTTTCCTCATAAATTTAAATAATTTTGGAATCTTCTTTGAGTCCGAAAAATGAACCCTCATTTTGAGACAGCTTTTTAGTTGGTAAACACAACTTTTTGAATTGTTTTCTGAGGGTTCATATTTTCTACGAAAAAAGAGTGTTTTCAAAAAAACAATAATCATTTCTATGATCTCTTTAAGAATCTTATTTATGAGCGCTCCGAAATTGCTGGCTGGGTTATGACGATTTTATTTATTTTTTTTTTAATTTGATATCTTGAATTTGAAAATTTTTTTTTAATGTTTTCCTGAGTTTATGATTTTTTTTCATTTTTTTTCCATTTTAGGTATTTCTGTAAATTTTATTGATTTTTTTTCTAATTGTGAATTTTCTTAACAATTTTGGTATTTTTCCAGTTTTGTGGATTTTTTAAAATTTTTGCGATTTTTTGGATTTGAGTAATTTTTTTAGTTTTGGCAATATTGTACATTTTTTCTAATAAAAACAATAAACAATTTTTCAAAAGTTATAAACACATTAATTTGCAAATCGTACTAGATCCAGTTTCTGCGTTTTTCTATGGACAGGCTTCATCAGTGATTTTCCATTAAATTGGTATTATTGTTTATATTTTATTGTCAGATTGTCTCCGACATTGCAAACGTTACTCTACTAAAGTTCGACAGCTTCGCCATCTAACCCAAGTAAGGCCTTGAATGTAGTGTTTTAATTTTTATTAAAAATACTTCCTGTGTACAAAGTAAAAAAGCAATTATGGACCGAAATTGATGCACTAAAGTTTTTCTTGAAATTTATTTCTAAATGAACTTAATTTTACAAAAAGATTAGAGCCTATTTCGGAAAAAACGCATAAATTTTTCCGTCAGATGTCAAACTACAATTGCTTGTAGAGGTCTATATGTACCCTACGGGAAATTTTAACAAACTGTCACCAAACTGGCGCCTTTATATGAAATAGAGTGGACACTTTTACATGGTGTTGTCATAGGAGGGGGAAATTAACCCCTTGTGACATGTCACAAGACAAATCCCAGGACAGGTCCCTGAACTTTGTTTTTTTATGAGAGTTCGGTAACCTGTCCTAGGATTTGTTTTGTGACATGTCACATGGGGTCAATTTCCCCCTCCTATGACAACGTCATGTAAAAGTGACCACGCTATTTCATATAAAGGGCCAGTTCGGTGACAGTTTGTTAAAATTTCCGGTAGGGTACCTTCATAAATCAGCTGAAAACTGTCATCGTTTGAGTGCTATTAATTAACCCAGTTCGCAGATTTTTAAAATAACGGGACACCCTTATGAAAAATACTCTATGAAATTGTTGAGTAATTAAATAAAGTAGTTGTTTAACATAAAAACAATTGAAAAATGAACAATTGTTTAAATTTAAAAAGCAATTAAAATTCCTTTTTTCAATTAAAAACCTAAAGCATACTTTCAGTTGCTGGGTAAAATTTTATTAAGTAGCATACCTTTTCAATTGGTTTACAAAATATCTTCAATTCTGCATATAAAGAAAAAACGATTACCATTTAATAGCATATTGTTAGTAAGCATTTATTTCAAATTGTTTAATCTCTGCAGCACTTAAGTTCATGTTATTCAAGTTACTCGAATGATCATTTGACTTTTTTACAAATAAGTTTCATTTTTTGGTTTTTCATTTAAAATATAAAACAAGAAAACTTTATTATCATTATGACCATATATCACTTAAGAAAAGAAATATTTTTTGGAAGCACACATTTAAAAAAAAGTACAAAAACAAACAACAAAATCTAGCCTTGGGAAAAATAATATGTTTATGGCATATCAGACACAAAAATTTGCAAACAAATTTTTTCAAAGAGCCAAAAGGAAGCAAACATGGGAGTTGAAAATAATAAATGTTTACAATGTTCAAATTTAAATATGTTTTTCTTATAGCACTACTTGAAACAAATAAAACTACAACTTTAACCCTCTAATGGCCAAGACCGCCAAAAAGCGATATTCAGATCTTGAACGGTTGTTTGCTAAATAACAATTTTTTTTTCAAAGGAGCTAAAACTTAAAAAAATTAACTTTCTAGAATAGAAAAAATATTTGAAAAATCGTCAAAAATACATTTGCGATCTGGCACATAAAGGGTGGTCCAACCATAATGCACGATGTTAATTGTGAGTCACACCTTAACGTCAAGCTTTTGCCCAACTTAATTTGCCATTTCTTTGTTTCAGTGTTTGACAAATTCAACAATGGAGAGGTACACAATTGAGCAGCGCGCTAAGATTGCAATTATCTCAAAAAACCCACCTCTAATTTTCTTTAAATTATTAAAGCAGATAACTGACTTAATATTTCAGCTACAGACTGTGAGAATTTCAAATTAGAAAGCCAATGGGTTAAAAAGAAAAACGCTATTTTTTAACAAAGTTTTTTGAATTTTCACAAATAAACATAACACTGCATGACAAAATCTTGACTTTTAAAAATTAATAGAGCTCTGACCATCAATTCTATATATTTCGGACAAGCTGATTACAATGGCGTACTTTATTTTTCGATCTAGGTACAGATTTTTCGCTAAATGTCTTTAAAGTTTAGCGGTTTTCCATTTAGTTTTTTATATACAAAAATTTTCTAATGCAATCAATATAAATTTTTTGTGGCGAAATGTACGCACATGACCTGTATTCATATTTGGGCTTAAAATTTGATGGACAAAACTTGATATTAAAACCACTGTTCGCGTTTTATATGGATTTTCACGGTTATTTAAGGTTTTACCCAATTGAATCGCTGAAAGCAAAATCGGCCTTAGTAAATTCTATGGCTTAGTAAAGAAACAATTAAAAGGAAAATATTTAAACAAAAAAAAAATTTATTCATCTATAGCGGCCTATACGTTAAAATCAAAAATTTTGTATGGCAGCATAGCTTTCCAAGATGTCCCCAAACTCCAACCTCTAGTATAATATGGGGTCAACTCTAAAAACTGTTGTTGCCAAATTTCAAAAGTTATCGCATTTGCAAAAGTTGTCGCAATTAATAAATTTTTTACTAAGGTTAGTATCGTACTAAAGACATATCTATATCCCAGTGTAGAAAAGGTAATGATATATCATTATTTTTTGGACTACCAGTAATGACAGCCACTTACCTTCTGCTTTATTTTAAAACTTATAATAATGAGTTACTGATAATGACTTATTTTTATCATTATTTCAAATAGAAAATAATTTTCTAGATTTTTTGAAATTTTTTTTTAAGTCTTTTTTTAGACTCAATATTTTTTCAATACTGGTAAGGATTTTTGTTACCACATATTTTTTGATTTTTTGTAAGTTGGCGAGTAAGCAAACTTGTGTGCAGCAGGTCAATTATGTTTTATTCTATCAAACATTACATGTCGATATAGCTCAGATGGTAGAGCTATTAACTGGCAACCTGGAGTCCCAGGTTCGATTCCCGCACTGCAAAATTTTATTTAAAAAAAAATTACAATAAAAAAATAGTTTTTTTTATAAAACTTATTTTCTTGAAAATCTATTTTTAGATTAATTTTTTTTGTCGGTACTGGTAAGCATATAGGTAATGACATATTTTTAGATTTTTCGTATGCTGGTGTGTAAGCATTACTCATTATTTGTCGCGACATCGCCATACAAAGGTAATAAGAAATGTAATAAGAAAAGTAACTAGTTACCATTACGAGGTATATAGTTACATAACCACATATCTGGTAATGATTTTCTACACTGGGATACTAAAATGTCTGTCGCACGATACTAATCTTAGTAAAAACGTATTTATTGCGATAACTGTTGCAAAAGTTATGACTCTTAAAAATAGTCTTATGACGGTCGCAATGAGTCACAAGTAAGAATAAGAACCATAATTTACCTTGCGTCCCAGTGTAGAAAATCATTACCAGATATGTGGTTATGTAACTACATACTTACTTTTGTTATTACATTTCTTATTACCTTTATATGGGCATGTCGCGAAAAATAATGAGTTGTCGTTACACACCAGCATACGAAAAATCAAAAAATATATCGCTACCTATGTGCTTACCAGTACTGACAAAAATAATGAGTCTAAAAATAGATTTTCAAAAAAATAAATTATATAAAAAAAAAATATTTTTTATTGCATTTTTTTTTTTAAATAAAATTTGCTGGTGCGGGAATCGAACCTGGGTCTACAGATTGCCAGTCAACAGCTCTACCATCTGAGCTATATCGACATGTAATATTTAATAGTAAAAATATAATTGACTTGCTGCACACTAGTAAGCTTACTCGCCAACATACAAAAAATCAAAAAAGATTTTTAAGCCAGTGTTTAAAAAATATTGAGTCTAAAAATAGATTTCAAAAAATTTTCAAAAATCTAAAAAATTATTTTGTATTTGAAATAATGATAAAAATAAGTCATTATCCGTAACTCATTATTATATGTTTTAAAATAATGCAGAAGGTAAGTGGGTGTCATTACTGGTACTCCAAAAAATAATGATATGTCATTACCGTTTCTACACTGGGATGTTAAATATTTCAATAAAAATATTTTCTTCTCTTCTTCCTGTAATATTAATTTAGATACATTTTCTTGTTTTACAATACTTGTTGCTTCGACTCCTGCTGTCGTTAGTGGTTTGTCGACCTAATTATGATTCATCTCTAACACTGTGAATTATTTATTTAAATCCCTGTGTATTTTAAAATATGACTGTAATATATATAAGCTCTAAAATATTTTCTTGCTCCAAAAATAAATAGGAGTTCAATTGGCATACCTACTTTTCATTTGAACGTGAGAAAACACGAATTGGTGTAAGTATTATGTGTAACAAGCATATTTTCTGCTTGATTTGTTTTCCAATCTTTATTTTTTGTTTGTATTAATTCGAACTACCTTAGCTGGGAAACAAATAGTCTAACATCGTTAGACATGTGTAAAACATGTGTCCTGTTTTGTGTGTTTAAAATATAATATAAGGAAAAACAAGTAAAAGCATTTCTATACCCATGCAAAAAAAAAACATTTTTTTTTGACTTGTAATATTTTACGATATATAATTTTATACGAAAAACGGGAAAATCTAATTGTATCATTTTATATGAAATAAGATATTGTTGGATATCAATTAATCTGAAATATTCCTCATTCAAATGTAAAAAATTAGTTTTGATATCTTACAATTAATTCAAATTAGATTCAATTGTATTTAAAAATATATGAATACCTGTGGTATATGAAATTAGCAGAGAAGACAGAAAAGAGCTAAATTCAATGTTTTAAAGCAAAAAAATATTGTAAAAAACCCATGTGAAAATCGAAATATATGAACATACATGATCATACATTGGCTCTTATGTGATCATACATGGGCATACATAGTCATATACGTCAATACATAGCTCAATTTATAACCATACATGATCTCATATATTTCAATATAACTTTGGATCCGAAATTTGAGGGTATATGGTGGTATATGCCCATATATGATCATATATGAGCATATATGAATCATATATGAGCATGTATGGTCATAAATGAATATGTACGGTTATAATTTCGGATCTAAAGGTATATGGAAATATATGAGATCATGTATGGTCACACATCGAACTAGACATGACCGTATATGACTATGTATGCCCATGCATCATCATACTCAAATCAATGTATGATCATGTGTGTTCATATATATTTCGATTTTCACATGGGAAGCTAAAAAAAGCAACAGTAAAACAATTTAAAAAATCAAGAGTAAATGTTCAAAGTTAGGAGAAAAAAAGTTTTTTGTGAATAGAAAAAAGCATTTTTGGGCAAAAAGTCTTAAAAGAACAATTTAAAGCTTTAAAATTTTAAGGAAAGGCTATTTTAGAGCAAAAAGAAGAAAATATGAGTAGATGGAGCAAAAACAAAGCAAAAAATTGCAAACAAGGTAATTTTGTCTTTTCTGGTAATTATATAAAGAAATGAGATACAATTTTATATTTATTTGATATATAATATTTTAGAATTTTGTATAAATATTTATTTTGCAAATTGCTTATGGTATTAAGTATTAGTAAGGAATTTTACTTGGGCTCTTAAAAACACTACCAAACAAAAATCGACTTTTTCACAGACTTCTTCGAAAACATTGAGAATTCATAATTTAAGTGCTAACTTTAGCACGACGTAAGTGTGATTTTTTAAGTTTACCCCTAGTAGGTTGTCAAATTTATGATAAATGCAAATTTATATACTACTTAAAATAATTCTAACTGTGAATTCAATAATTTTTAAAGTATTTTCGTTTCCTAAATTCGAATCTAAAGTCAAAAACGGTTCATCAGTTAAGTTTTTCGAAATATTTTTTTATTTCTTATTCAATTGAATTCCACATAAAATTAATCTGAGTGAAATTATGTGATTATTTGTTCAGCATCTCGAAAATTTTCTCATATATGAGCACGTATATGATCACATGTGGATATAGCTGATCAGATATATCCATATACTGTGCAATATATGACCATATATGGTCATATATGTCCATTTATGGTCTCATATATGACCATATATATTTGTATTCGAAATTTGAGGGTGCATGGTCGTGTATGATCGTATATGTGCATATGTAATAACATATACGATCGCATATGGGGCTATATATGGACATATATGATCAGATATACCCATATATAATCACATATTTTCATATATGATCCCATTTTCACTTGGGCGATCTAATTTTTTTTTTAATTTACACAACTTATAGAATCCTACATAAATTTGGTAAATTTACTGCCAGTGTGAAACAAATTATACACATGATGCGTAAGTTAATTACAGAAAAAAATTTAAAAATTTAAATTTAAAAAATTTCCAAAAAAAATGTGTAAATATAACATTTTTGTGCCTAAATAAATAATTTATTTAGGCACAAAATTTTTAAATTTTAATTTTTAAAATATTTTTATTATATTATTTAATCTTAATACAAGCCTTAGGGTGCGTACAGAGTGGCCGCTTGTTGCCGAGCAGAGCCGACTGACGCTTATTGCGAGAACTTGTTCATTCGAGAAACTAGTTTGGGCGTGCATAGTGGATGCGAGAATCAGCGCTGATATTTTATCTATTATTTTTGTTTTATGTATGTTTGTATGCATTTGGGTTTGTTGTTCATTCGTGTTTGAGTTTTAAAATTTTACTTATTAATGCATTTCTTCAATTATTCTTGACATTTTTATTACATTTTTTTTTTAAATTTTGTTTATAAGTTTTTTTTTAATTTTTTTATAATTGTTGTAATTTTATTTAATTTTTATTATTTATTTGAATTTTTAGTTTTTTATTTAATTTTTATTTTATTAACATAAAATAAACAATGTTTTCGGCGCTGAAATATGCTTTGGAACTGTTTTCTCGCATTCAATCAGCTTTGCGCTCTGACCAGCTCGGCGCCCACTATGACCTGTTCTCGCTTATTTGTACTTATTTGTATAGTACCAGTTTTCTCGCATTGGTTCTCGCAATAAGCGTCAGTCGGCTCGGCTCGGCAACAAGCGGCCACTCTCTACGCACCCTTAGGTTCCAAAAAGATTTTTTTGTCTGAAACACCTTAAATTCTAAACACTTTTACCATTTAAAAAAGCTTCATATTCTGAGTAATTTTTCCTACAGGAAAAGCACTTCTCCTAAAAAATATAAATATATGAGAACTTTATCGTATGGAAAAATCTATTTCCCTAGGAAAAGCCTTAGAGTTTGTGTTCTTTTTCTTACAAAAGAAACAACAGATTTAGGAGATTTTTCCTATAGAAAAAACTTCCTTCTAGGGATATGTCTCAGATTCAGTAAACTTTTTTGCCATATTAAAAAAATCTTTAGAATTTATTTATTTATTTACATCATTTTAGTTATAATTAAAATTATTATTAAGGTTAGTGTCGTACTAAAGACACTTTAGTATATTAAAATGTCTTTAGTACGATACTAGCATAGTAAAAAATGTATTTATTGCGATAACTTTTACAAATGGAAACTGTTTTGCTTGCGATTTTGCAAGAACAGTTTTTAGAGGTCACCCCATATTATACTAAAAGTTGGACTTTGGGGACAATTAGAAAAGCTATTCTGCCATATAAAATTTTTGAAAAGTCGCAATTTAATCGTATAGGCCACTATAGATGAATACATTTTTTTTTTGTTGAAATATTTTCCTTTTAATTGTTTCTTTACTAAGCCATATCATTTATTAAGGCCGATTTTGCTTTCAGTGATTCAATTGGCTAAAACCTTAAAAAACTGTAGGCATCAAATTTTAAGCCGAAATATGAATAAAGGTCCTGTGCCTACATTTCACCACAAAAAATTTATATTGATTGTATTTGAAAACTTTTGTATATAAAAAACTAAATGGACAACCGCCAAATTTTAAAGACATTTAACGAAAAATCTGTACCTTAGATCGAAAAATAAAGTTCACCATTGTAATCGCCATATCTGAAATATATAGAATTGATGTCAGAGCTCTATTAATTTTTAAAAGTCAAGATTTTGTCATGCAGTGTAATCGTTTGATTCTATGAAAAGAATCAATAAAAATCAAATTGATTCTTTGAATAAGATATGGATTGAATAAAGTAGACAATAATTCAGTCAATAATTCGTACAAAATTGAATCAGATTTAAAACTCGAATTAAGTAATTATATTTTTAAAGATCTGACATTACCTGCTAAAAGTTTATTTCGATTTAAAATTTATTTGAAAAATATTAGCAAAATTTTTAACCAAAAAGCCCACAACCCGGAAGGGGATTCGATGAAATTTGTTGCACTTTAGATTAGAGCTAAGGAGACCAAATTTATTTAAAAAAAGTTATAGCAAAAGTGTGTAAACCAACCTTGTCGAGAAGGCTAATCAATCATTTACCGATTACATAAAAATGCAAAGAAAAAATAGATGTTTTAACACTTTCAAATTAAAACTATATATCTTAAATTATTAGCGATTATTTTATATACATACATATATTTCTATTTCAAATAAAAATGAATGGCAGTAATAGTTTTATCATTTAAAGTCCCAATCATTTATTTAAATCATTCTTAATACAAAATCAGGTTTTTTTAAGATTTGTGTATTTTATCTCATTCTAACAAGATGTGTTTTATTTCTTGTTTTTATATTTTATAGTCATATTTCAATCAATCATCATCAAATTCATATCATTTACATCATTTTCTTCTCTAACCATATTTGTAACCTGAACCACCACCTGTATAGGGTATAATAAGTTCCTGCTGATGTTTGTAACACCAAAAAAATATTGGACCTAGACCCAATCACTTTTTGATTCGATTTAGCGATGTCGTTCTATCCGTCCGCATGTCTGAATTCTTTGTGATGCGATTTAGCGACATCCGTTTGTCCTTCCGTCCCTCCGTCTATCCATGGATTCTTCTGCTCACTCTAGAAGCCGCACATATCAAGACATTTTGATAAAACTTGGTACATCTATTTACGTAAGCCCAAAAATGAAGCCGATTGGTTTTGGTTAATATTGGTTAGACCTAGCGCCAAGGTAAAGGCTCACCCATAATTTGTTTCTAAAATTAGTACCGCACAAAACAGGTCCTATGCTCCTTGCAGGAGTAAAAGGAACAAATATATATATATAAAACAGGTCGCAAATATGAAAATTTTTAATGATAATAAAATTTTTAGAATAATAAATTATTAAATGTTTCCAAAAATTGGCTCTCGTGATTATTTGCACGGTACATTTTGCAAATATGCTGATATTTTATTGAAATTTGGTGCACTAATTCAATTGGACACAAGGATAGTGCCTACTACTTTTAGAAAGAATCGCTCCACATTTAGACCTAGCGTCCATATGTACTATATTTTCGTTTTCATCATAAATACATCTAATATTTTCGCAAGTTAAAATTTTCTTACTGAATTTCTTATTTTTTACAATTATATAGATGAATTTTTACACTATTACAACCCATTCACATTTCAAATCCACACATTAGTTGCCTTTCAAACAGACTGATGTAGGGTATCATATAGTCCGCATGATCAACTTTAACTTTTTTTCCCATCTTTAACTTAAATTTTCTACTCAACACTATCATCATTCTTATACTGTTGCATGTCGTATAAAATACGTTAAATTATATCATTGTATTATTTATTATTCATATTCATGGAAAACTTATAGAGAATTTTATATCATGTGCTCAATATTAGGTTGGTACGATTACATGACTGAAAATATTAAACTAGGAAAGAAGAAAACAAAAACAACTTCAAACAATATCAACTGAAACAAAATATAGGGTATAATCTAATTATTTCTTGTTTAAATTCACCTAATTTAAAATAGGAAACTGTTCTCATACTACAAATACAATTTTACTTCTAATGCGCAAATAAATACCAGTTTGGAGTGTAAATTTAAAAAAATATCTTATATCGCCTAAAATTAAACAATTAAAATAATTTCCCAAATTATTCTTGTTATGAATATTCCCAGTAGCATAAAATACTATTTAGTTCAGAACCAGTTATGTACTAGTTTAATTAAACTAGGCAACTAGTACAAGTTCTACCGCCTCTTCATACAAACAACTGTAGAATTTAACATGGAGATGTCATAGGGATAGGGGCAATTGTCGCCAAACTCCCACTTTGGTACTAGTTGTATAACTAGTTGGAAATTACAATTTAAGGACGAAAAATACGGAGTGAAACTGGTATTAATGTGACACTCGCGCAACCAGTTCCGAAGTGACTCTTTGCAAATAGTACTGTACCAGTTGGTTCCCATCTGAATTATATAGATAAAAAAAGGGTTTTCCTTTGATAAAATGCAGATCAGACCGATAGTTTCCTCTTACTGAGATAATTATATCCATGTACCAAATGATATTTAAAATATTTTGTGTTTATGATTTCTAATGATAATAAAACATTTTAGTTTTTATTTGCAAACTCAGAATGTATTACATATTACAAATAAAGGTAACCAAAACTATTATCCCAAAACTCGTATTTAAATTCAATCTTTTGAAACAGTCTCTGCACAGTTTCAATGAAACTATTAGGTATACAAATTGTTAAAGGAAGAACAGAAGCTAAACTGGTACTCATAAGAAATTTACTTACTAAACTAGTTCTGGATTGAGTCTTTGGCACCAGTATTGTACCAGTTGATTTACTCCTCAATTCAATTCACAATAAAAATTTTTAAGCGCTTATTTACAAATTCTTATTTTTTTATTAAATATAATGCAAAAAAAAATAATTTCAAGTCTCATGTTGTAATTCAGGTAATTTTTTTAAAAGTCCCTACATAGCTCGTATTTAACTAGTACACAACTGGTTCAAAATGATTATTTTGAGAACTAGTCATGGAATTACTAGTCAAAAAACTAGTACGTTTTAGAACTAGTTCGATCATTTGCTACTGGGTTATACTTGTAGTTTATTTAACATTCTTTTTCTATTTTAACTGCACAATTTTCTTGAGCTTAAGGTTTTGTTTTTTATATATAAAAAGTTTTTTTTTATTTCAATATTTCGCTACTCCAATGTGTAGCATCTTCATTGTTATTTCCTGAAGATGATACACATTGGAGTAGCGAAATATTAAAATAAAAAAATAAAAAAAATTTTATATAAAAAAAAAAAAACCTTAAGCTCAAAAAAATTGTGCAGATAAAATATGAATATTATTATTAAATGTAATACTAAATAATATTCAAGCTTAACACAAGGAGAATTTCTTATTAGAAACTGAGAAATTTTCCTTATATTTCTGTCCTTATATTTTTGCCTTATATTTCTCTCACTTTTCCTAAAAACCCGCAATATTATGAGGACTTTTTTTCTATAAAAAAAACTTTTTTTATAGCAAGAGCCTTACAATTATTTCTATATACTTTTTCATATGGCTAAAAACATCAGATTCAGTGCATTTTTTCCTTTAGACAAAGTTAGATTTTGTTTCTTTTTTCTATTGAAATAGTCTCAAATTCAGCGAAATTTTTCAATAGAAGGATAAGAATGGTTTTTATATACACAAAATTCCTTAGAAGTTGCGTTTTTTTAGTTTAAGCAATATTTAAAATTTTTTTAATTTTTAAAATTTTAGTGATTTTTTTAAGCTCTCGATTCTTTTTAACAATTTTTGTAGTTAGAGCCCTAAATATTTTTACTTTTAGCGCTATTCCAATTTTGATGTTTTTTTTTCAGTTTTAATGATTTTTTCCATTTGGTGTTTTTTTAATTTTGGCAATTGTTTTCAATTATGAAATTTTTCTAAATGTAGACGATTTTTTCAATTTCAACGACTTTTTTTATTTTAGCGATTTTCTTAAATTTATATGTGTATGATTTTTTTTTTAATTAGTGCTTTTTTAAGTTTAGCGATTGTTTTAAAGTTGGCAATTATTTTAAATTTGATCGACTTTTAAAATTTCAGTGACTTGTTTTAATTTTTGTGATTTTTTTTTAATATTGGCGGTCATTTCCCTTTTGGCGATTTTTTTTTAATTTGAGAGAATTTTTTAGTTCAAGAAACTTTTCTTTAATTTTAGAAGTTTTGGTGATTTTTAAAAATTTTGGGTTTTTTCAATATTGACAGCTGTTGGCACCCTACGGGGAAAGGGACCGGTCCCAGATGACACGCAGGATAGGTCATAAGGGGGCGGAGACCGGTCGCTGATCGGTCTTTTTGTTTGAAACAGACATATCACTTTAACATGGCGTTGTCATTGGAAATGACCAATTGCCACATTTTAGACACATTGTGGCAGTAAGGTGGTGTGTCTAAAAATATCTTTTCAAATAAACTAATAAAAAATTAAGAATTAAAAATAATCTACTTGGCGTTGAAGTAGGGCTCGATAACACAACCTTCTGCTTGTAAGGCAAACGCTCTACCGTCTGAGCTAACGTTGCTTATGCGTGATGGCTGGCTGATGGTTAAGTTATGTTTTTCGTTTCTGTTCAAATAAAAAAGAGAAAGAAAAAGCAAACACACACACAGCAAATAAAAAAAACATGGCAAAGAAAAAAATAGAAAAGAAAACAACATTAACACACACACAAATATTGTGGAAGTGCCTTGAATATGCCCCCGATTGACCGGTCATGGGATAGGTCCCTTAATGGCAGTTGACTTGTTTTTTGAGTTGGCCATAATTAAATTAAAAAATCAATTAAAAATTAGAAAATTACCTCAAAACCTCTGATAATATAAATAAAAATTTAAAAAATTCCCCTTAAGTTAAAAAGAAAAGTTAAATGAAATACCAATTGTTAAAACTAAAACAGCTTTAACATTAAAAAATCGTTGAAAATACAAAACTTAAAATTTCTTAGCAAAACATTATAGAAATTTAAAATAAGAGCTAAAATAAGCAAATCGTGAAAAAACAAAGTTAAAAATAAATAAAAGAGTAAAATAAATAAAATATATTTTTAAAAATATGCCGCGAATTTTGTTTTTTATTTCGGTATCGGTCAAGTTTTTTTAAAAGCAACAGTGAAAATAACGGATCAGAAAATACTTAGAAAATTAATTCATTTTCTTTTGTTCATATTTGTACTAATTTAGTAATATGCCTTCGGTTGACCGGTCACGGGATAGGTCCTTGGAGGGTAATTGACTCCTCATTCCCCGTAGGGCAACTATGGAGGATTTTTAAATGCTGTCGATTTTTATTTCAATTCTAAGGTTTTTTTAATCCAGGTATTTTTTAAATTTTTAAAATTTTTTTGTTTTTTTTTTTATTTTGGTTATTTTTTTATTTTTTTAAATTTTTTGGTTTTTTTTCATTGTGGTTTTTAGTTAGTGATTTTTTTTTTTAATTTTAACAATCGTTTCTAATTTTGGCAATTTTTTTTTAAATTTTACAGAGTTTTTAAAATTTCAGTGATTTTTTTTTAAAATTTTTGTGATTTTATTCAATATTAGCTGTACTTTCTCTCTTGCCTATCAACGTTATCTATTAAAGGCGAATATATGTTTAACGGATCAGTGTTAAAATAAATTTTGAACGGTTAATGTTTATAATATTTGCGTTAAATTAAAGCAATGTCGGGAAAACTTTCTAGGAAGTAACGCGAAGAAGTTATGATATATGTGGAAATGTATAACCATTGAGTTTTCAACTTTGATAATTATCCACAATGTAAGTTAACGTGCATACGAAAAGTAATTTTTAAATTTTCGCCTAAAACGCATTTTTGTGTACTTTGGGGGGGTTTTTTTAGAAGTTAACGTATATAGTTAAGGAGGGACATTACACTCGCGGCAGAGAAAACAAATCTTTTTTTAAAAATTCATAACTCCGTCAAAAACAAAAATTGTTCAACAATTCCACACAATTTTTATTATTGTAGAGAATTAAACAAATTACAAGAAAAAAAATTCAAAAAAATATATTTTTCATTCCAACATGGTTTTATAGAGCTCCAAACTGGCGGCAGAGAAAAAAACGGGGCCTTGTGGTTGCAGCGCTGGGAGTCGCAAAAATTTTCCGATCTGGAAAAAAATGAATTTTTTAAATCTTAACAAAATTGGTTATCGTATGATACTAGCTTTTTTTCAATTTTTTTCAATTTTTGGTGATGTTCCAAATTTGAAAGTGTGTTTTTTCGAAAAAAATATTGACTTTCAAAATTCATAAAAAGTCGAAAAAAAATTTAATAAAAAAGGTCGTGTCATACGATAGCGAATCAAGTTTAAAAAATAAAAAAAAAAAAATTTCGTCAAAAAAACCCGCTAGTGACGCAACCAGTACCAGTACCAGAACATGGTTTCGAGATAAACGCGTGCAAAGTTTGTGTATATACCAGCTGCCGTGCGTAAAATTAAAAATGCGCTCTCACTAGTCCGGCTGTAACTTTTGAACACGTAAGAATTTTTACATGAAATTTTTTTTCTTAGAATCTTAAGAATATTTACTAAAATACAAAATTATAAAAAAAGTCGATTTCAAAAAACTGCCAATGTCAGTCCCCCCTTAAGGCGAAAATACAGCTATTGTCGTTTATTTACATTTTGGCGATTTATTAATTTGAGCGAATTTTTCAGTTCAAGCAATTTAAATTTAACAAGTTTGGTGATTTTATTTAAATTGCACGTTTTTCCAATATTCGAAATTTAATTAAAAAGTTTTTTTAAAAGCTTGCGATTTTTTTTCAATTTTAGCGTTTTTTTAAATGCTACATTTTTAAAAAAATTTTTTTTTTATTTTAAAATTTTGTTTTTTAAGTTACTTAAATTTCTAAATTTTAGCGATTGCTTTTAATACTGGCTGTATTTTAAAATTTTATTGACTATTTAAAATTTTAGTGATTTTTTTTCAATTTGTGACTGAATATAAATGGTGGTACGAATTCTCTGTATTTTATTTATTGGTATTTTTTTTTAAGTGACTTACGAATGTAGTTTAAATTTACGTTCCTCCTTCAAATGAATGTTAAATTCATTTAAACTAACAAAACTGAAATACTACTTAAACAACTAACAAATGCTGACTTCAAAAGTTCTCTGAGCGTAGAGTCGAACGTAGAGTTCGTTTCGTTTTTTTTTGGATTTTTAACAAAACTCATACACGAAAGTTTCGTCTCATAGAAATCATGGCCTCAACTCTATTAACAAATATTAAAACTATAAGTAAAACACTAATATTTCGTTCCACCAGCGATAAATAGCGAAACATTCAAGAATCGAATGAATGAATGCAGGCCTTTAGATCGAACCAATCGAGGTTGAAGATGATTAATAACACTGTGAGACAAATGGTAGGGGTCAGTGATCGGGAAGGGTTCAAACTACCGGGAAAGTTATATCGGTAAAAAAGAAGTTATATGTGTCCCGGCGTTTCGCTGGGTCACCCCTAGGAATCGAGATATATCGATTTGACCTTTGGTGGTCTTTTTTTTGACATAACTCGAGAACCACTAGTCCGATTTTGCTCAAACAATTTAAAAAAATAAAAATTACAATTCTTTTAATCTGTTCATATAACGTTTTTCTATATACTCAACAGTTTTGCCGGTAAAAATAAATGTATGAAGAAACAAATATTTTTTGCCTAAAATATTAAAAAAAAGTAATAAACAAAAGGTTATTGATTTTTATGGTAGCGGTAACAAACATTTATTTTTACCGGCAAAATTGTTGAGTATATAGAGAAACGTTATATGAACAGATTAAAGGAATTGTAATTTTTAATTTTTTTAAAATTGTTTGAGCAAAATCGGACTAGTGGTTCTCGAGTTATGTCAAAAAAAAGATATATCTCGATTCCTAGGGGTGACCCAGCGAAACGCCGGGACACGTATAACTTGTTTTGGACCGATATAACATTTCCCGTTGGTTTCATCCCATCCCGATTTTGACTGTCGCATAGTGTTATTTAAGACCAAAAAACATTAGTATGATTTTTGTTAAATTAACTCTGATGATGTCATTAGATGAATCACGAAATATCGGTGTTCTAATATGAAGAATTATGTTTTACAGAAAAACTACAAGGACGTCGAATTTTATAACTAAGGCCACATTAGTGAATGTTTAATTAAAATTAAATTTACAGTTATAACAAAAAATTTGTCAATTAAAATCCCAGTTAGTAGCTGAGTGGAATTGTGAAAATGAGCTTTAGTAAGTTTAATAAATAAATATAATTAAATTTATTTTAATAGAAAGTTGTTGAAGATTTTCTAAAATTAGAATTAAGTTTTGAAGAGAGTCTACAGTAGACCGCACCACCTTACAGGCAAAAAAAAATAATAAAAAAGTGCGCCGTACACCCTCCAATATGAAGTATTTTTGCAAGGCAAATTAAATTTTTTTTTTTCGTTATATCTTTTGCATTTACCGTCGGATCGTAAAGTATGATACATCGATGTTTTTCTATCGAGGGGACCAATGTTTTGCTCTAAGGACCATTGACCTCAAGTGCCCCGTTATAGTATTAACCCATCACATCTCAGTTGCTACCACCCTAATGTACGACCCTAATGTCAGAAAATTAAAGCTCGCAAAAATTCATTAAACTTTTGCTAAGGAAGTTTTTCGATAAATCCAGCAGAAATTTAAAAAAAAATTTTTTGTTGCCGAACGTAGGGGTCGCATTTTAAATTTTTTTTCATTAGATTTTTCCTTGATAGCAAAACAGTAGTCTTCTGGAGGCAAAAAATCAATATATCACACTTTAAAAGCCGACTGTAAATGCCGGAGCAATAAAGAAAAATCAAAAAAAGCTACCCCTACGTTCGGCAAAAAAGAAATTTTTTTCTGAAACCTCCTTTCCGAAAAAATTTATATTGAACGGTGTACGGCGCACTTTTTTTTGCCTGTAAGGTGGTACGGTCTAGTGCACAGCTTACGTACAAATGTATTTCTAAGTTAAATAGAAACAACTTCACATTTTAAATAAGTCACATACATATTGAGAATATATAAGTGAACACACGAACCTACATATTTAATATTTATTATACATTGTCGTTGCGCCTAAAAAAATAGTCATGTGTAGAAGAAAATATTATGAGAAAACTTACAAGACAGCATTATTTTGGCCTTTCGCGACGGATTTAAGAAAATAGAAACTTTGAAAAAAAAGAAAAGAAAAAAAAAATGAAGACATTATTTGGGTATGCCAGAAATAATTTTTCAAAACACATACATAGCTATTTTCTTAGGAGCATCCACGATATACGTACGTATTTATATATGTTCCTTCTGTATTTATATTTCGTCTATTTAATTCTATATACATAACTATAATTTCAATGACCCTGTTATGATTTTTTTTAAATATTTTTCATCTACTTAAATAAATATAGTGCTTCGACAAAAATTAGGTCATGGTTTTCATAACAAAATTGAATAAGAAAAATTCATATGAAAAAAAGCAATTAAAAAAATGGATTTCTTATTTGATTGAATTTTAAAGATTCATTCACAATGCAGGAGTAATATGAGATACTGATTGAATTTAAAAAAACAATATAAATAATGATAAAAAAAAATATATATATAAACGCCAAGAAATGGAAGAAAATACAATCTGTAGCGTGTAGTATTCCAGAATTGTGAATGAAGCTTTAAGCAGTATATGAGAAAACTAAAAAAATCCGAAAATTTTGATTTTATTTGTATAGCACTACAAAACTTTTCACCAATCCGAGGTATGGAATCTATTTTAAGGTGAATATATTTGGCAATTTTTATTGATTTTGATTTGAAAGTTGAAAACTTAAAGTAGAAAAATTCAGAGACATATAATATAGAGATGCAATATCGATAATTTTTTAAACAAACTGTAGATGTCGCCAGCATGTGGGAAATTTTGCCAAAGAAGGATTTTATTTTGGGAAATTTTGTCAAGGGAGTATTTTATTTTGTTAAATGAGGTTTTAACAGAGTCGTCAGGTAAGGGGAATTGGGCCAAAATTAAGGATTTCGACTTCGGTTTAGGGAGAGATCAAAAATTGTAAATCCTAAAAGATTTAGTTTTAGACAGAAAATAAGAAGAATTTTCGCATAAATTATATGCGTATTATTTTAAATTAAAGTCGATAAAATTAGGTCTGTTAAAGTATTTCAAAATTTCTGCAAGATATTTGAATTATTGAAGAATAATTATAAATCTGTAAATATTTATAAATCTTGAAATAACGAAAAGCAACCAAGCTCAATAATTAATCAACAAATTTTCTATTTCCAAAATACTGAAATTGTTACATGCAAAGGACTCAGAAAAAATAAATTTTGTGTAGGCGCAAAAAAGTACCGGGGGTTTTCATATAACCTCTAATGTACCTTTTGAATCGTGTAAACTCGACTTATGCAAATTTAATGTTCAAAAGAGTTTACAAGCCCTAGAACTTACTTACACCTACTAGATTTTCACTTAACCAAAAACAATTAGTTTTGAAAAACTACTCGTATTTACTTGTCAAATTCCATAAAAATTTTAAAGAAAAAAAAAAGGATTTTTCACCATAATGAGTTTCGTGTGAACATTGTGTAGAATATTTTCTCTCGAAAATTCAATGTACGACTTTTATTTTGAAACAGTAACCTTTCAGCTTAATTGTGATTTGTCTTTCGTATAATAAAATTTTTTTACTTTCACAATTTTAACAAATTTAAAGTTCGAATGAAAAAGTAAATATTTCTTCGTAAAATATTCAATTTTATTTACTTTGCTGACTCATTTTTTAATAATTTTCTATAGTTAAGAGCGATGCTAAGTTAGCTCCTATATTTTTATTTTAAATTGAGTTTTTGTTTAAATTAACATGAATTGGGTATAACATTGAGGATTTGAACATTCAAAATGGGAATGAGTTAAAACTTTTCGGGCAACACTGCTCCAATAAAATGAATCAGTATTGCCAGAAAAAACAAAACAGCATTCAGCGCCATCTGTTGTATTAAAAACCGGTATTGCTATTCATCAGGACCATTTGAGACCCCTGGAAAAATTAAATGAATGAATAAAGAAACTCTTGTAAGTTTAAGATAATTTTTTTAATTTTCCAGCTTTTAAATGGCCAAAGACGAAGGGCTTGGAATCTAGAACTCTGCATGCTCTAGTTTTGAAGTATCGTCTAAACGTTTTTTGGTTTTAAAAATTTTTTTGATGTCTTTTGTTATAATAACTCTTTAAAGTTAGTTGGTAAACTGTTATACCTCAAGCAGAGGTTTTAGTTTAAAGTTCTCCATAAACAATTTGATTGGTTACTGAAATAGCGCCTTTTTATATTTTTATATCATTTTTGTAAATAAATACAGTTTTTTCTTTCATCATCATTTACCTTAAGCTCCATTTTTTGAATAAATTTGTTAAGGGGGGACATGACATTGGCCGTTTTTTGAAATCGATTTTTTTTATAATTTTGTATTTTAGTAAATATTCTTAAGATTCTAAGAAAAAAATTTTCATGGAAAAATTCCTACGGGTTTAAAAGTTACAGCCGGATTAGTGAGAGCGCATTTTTAATTTTCGCGCTACCTAGGTACGGCAGCTGGTATATACTTGTTTTACTTGCTACCTGACTTTTGGTGGTTGTTATTTCGTACCTACTTGAAGGGTGAGTTTGTTTTGTGTTTTTGAATTTCTTGAAAAAAAAGGCATCTTTATACCTCATATAGTGGAATTTTTATTTTATATTCTCAGTTATTTGGCATCTTTTGCAGCGTGAAGTCGTGGCAGGCATGGCAGATTAAAGGTAACCTTTTTTTTCTTTGTTCACAAACTTTGAACGCGTTTATCTCGAAACCATGTTTTTCGTACTGGTTGCGGCAGTAGCGGGTTCGTTTTTTGACGAATTTTTCTGTTTTTTTGTATTTTTTTAAACTTGATTCGCTTTCGTATGACACGAGCTTTTTTAAATTTTTTTTCGATTTTTTATGAATTTTTAACGTCAATATTTTTTTTCGAAAAAACAGACTTTCAAATTTGGAACATCACCAAAAATTGAAAAAAAAAAATTTAAAAAAAAAGCTCGTGTCATACGATAACCAATTTTGTTAAGATTTAAAAAAGTCATTTTTTTCCAGATCGGACAATTTTTGCGACTCCCAGTGCTGCAACTACGAGGCCCCGTTTTTTTCTCTGCCGCCAGTTTGGGGCTCTATAAAACCATGTTGGAGTAAAAAATAAATTTTTTTGAATTTTTTTTCTTGTGATTTGTTCAATTCTCTACAATAATAAAAAAAATTTTGGAAAAATGTTAGTTTTTGACTGAGTTATGAATTTTTAAAAAAAGGTCTGTTTTCTCTGCCGCGAATGTAATGTCCCCCCTTAAGTTAGTCTAAGCAACACCGCCAATAAAGCAAGAGGATTTTTTATCAACGAAGGAAAACACTCCAAGTTTTTAGTTCGCCGAATAGAACATTGCAAAGCGAGACTCAACAAAACGTTTTTATAATTTGGCAAAACCAGTATCAATCTGCTACAGTAGGGTCAAGCCTAAAATAAGCGTTTCACAAAGTTTGGAAAATAAAAATCTCTGTTGAAACCAAAAATATTGAGTTTTCATTTATTTAAAAACTTTTGTAGCCAACAAATTAAAAAACCTGGAACAATGCATCATTTAAATTTTTTTTCAATAAATTTTCTTAAATTGGTGTACAAATAAAATAAAAAATAAATTAATAAAAAAATGTTGATATAATCAAAACATATTCGTCATTCGAATACTGTCAGTATTTGTAGTATTAAACTCTCTTTAAAATATTTTTTTACACTATTACATAACCAAGATATGTATAAAAATTATTTTTATCATGTTTTGATTTATTATAAATTATTTTTATTGGTAAGATCTTCAAAACAACATTATTCGCCTATGATTAACGAGTCAATCGTTTACTAACTTTATGGATATTTAACAATTCATTTGAAAGTGCAGATACATTATATAAGGTTGTTGGCAGAATAAAACGAGAAATTAACAAACTGTTCCCAGGAAAATTTTCTGTTCCAAAGAATCGGTTGTACAATAGCTACTTTTCATTCACAACCCCTTCCACTGTCGATTCTAACACCGATTCTTTTTGTTTGAAATTGTCCCAAAAGCAACCCCTTCTGTGGCTCCAAAGTGGAACCGGTTGCTCTAGAATCAGTTCTGGAACTAGTTCTGGAACTGATTCTACGTCACCCACACCTTCATATAGGATCCCAGGAACTGGTTCCGGAACCAGTTCCATGGAATCGGTTGCAGTGTAACCAGTTGTAGAATGGGTGTGGTTGGCTACCGATTGTTAAAAATTTTCCTGGGTTGTTTAACGATTATGCATGACATTTTTTAATAAACGTTTAATAAGAAAAATTAACACTTTGGCAACTGTATTCCTTAACGCAAAATTAAGAAAAGTTAATGCATTAGAGCCATATTCTTTTAAAGATGTATACACTGTAGTGTACAAAGGTAGTGAAGAAGTTAATTGCCAGATACCGATAAAGAAAAAAAAAAAAGCCAGAAACAGGAAATTTTTATCAAGATCTCTGTAAAGGGCACAAAAAGACTAATTTTCTAAGTTCTAAACTAAATTATATATTTCAAGTTTAATTTGATTTCTAATTAAGATGATTTCAGATTTTCAAAAATTATAGTCTTTTTTGCCGGTTCTATCTTGCGTCATAGAAATACTTTAATCATTTCCCACAAACACTAACCACTGACGATTCCTGGGATGGGACGACACTGCGGCAGTCTGGAGATTTCCTTGTCTCTGTTAAATTTTCAAAGGAAGTATTTTTTTCTTCCTGTAAAGGAGCACTGAATATACATTTAATTCCAAAGTAATTCGGCACTGTTCTGAATTCCGAATCCATACAAAGAATGCTAAAGTGAAACATTCCGATTTTTTTTTGCTATTCCCTGATCCACATCTGAACTATTTTCGTTTTATTTTGTGTAGAAAAAGCTTAGTGAAAGTAAAACGAATAATTTTCAACAATTAACGTGTATAAAAATTTAATTTCAAATTTGTCGATAAATTATAAAATTTCTTCGAAACACCAAATTTCCAACATTTTTAATTCCATGTGATTTTACAAATTCACTCTAATTAAAAAGTTACTCAGAACAGGGCTGATACTATGAAATCCATAAAATAAGTCCCAATTTAGTTTTGTCATAAATAATCTTTTATAAAAATATAAAAAATATTTTATAACCAAACATGTTTCTTAAAAACAATAAACAAACATGAATAAACATGTTATATGACTCAAAATATAATCAATACACATAAATTTTAAAAAAATTTATTACAAAATATTACATCTTGATTTTATAACAAAAAAAAAAACAAAAAACAAGCATTACAAATTATGTGAATTTTTCCATTCACATTTATTCTCTCGTTTTTCAAACTTTTCTGAAAGAAAAAAATGTCTTGTTTATCAAATACAAAGTAAAAGCATTATATTCGGTTTAATCGAAATATTTTATACCCTACACAGTGTTGTACTAACAGTGTAAATAAAAAATAAAAATAATAAAAATATCGTGGTGAAGAAAAAACATGGAGGTGAAAAAAAATTTTAAGAGTGAAACAAATTTTTTTTTGATAAAAAAAAAATATTATTTTTAAGTGAAAATGATTTCCGACACGAACATAAAAAAATATTTTCCATTTCTAGTCATCTGTACCCCGTTTCTGTATCTAATGCGAGAAGTTTTCTCATCGGGAAATGCATGGTCATCCTGCATTAAACAGGGTGATTTAAGCGATGATAAAATGGACTGGAGTTGTAGTCGTAAATCTTTCAGATATTGTAACTTTTATAACCGAGTACACACGTAGTTTTGTAAAATACCTAATTAAATCAGAAATAACTTACATGCAGCGCATTACTAGCTGATTTGGTTTCATATATATGTTATAGTCTGCGACTCATCCTATATCAAGCAGAGAAGGGTTGCATTTCACATGTTTTTTGCGAAAACTTTGTCGATGCGAGAAATACAGAAACGGGGTGCTGGTGAAAAAATATAACGAAATATTTTATTCACCAGACACTACCACGATACCGTACCAAAATAAATGAACCAATTTGTATGGAAAGGTTAGAGGCAGCTTCACATTTTCAATCACATTTTTTACAGCTGCACCAATTTTGTTCATTTCAATACCAAACTACTCGGCAGGATGTCCATTAGTAGATTTAAAAATGACCAACACCGCATTGGTCTTCGCACCGGGATCGCCATTTCAACATACAGATCGGTCTAAAAATGTAAAAAGACAAAGAAGGTATATACATACCTACTTTATAGTGTCTCATAACTACATTTCGACATGTTACAAAAGGATTGACAAACTGACAGATACCTTCATCACGTATGATGGAGGGTATAAAAAAGGGTTCTTTTGCAGCAACAGTAGTGTAAATAGAATGTCAATAAATACAAAATATATAAATTTTTGGTATTTTCAAATCAACATATTCATATGTGTGAATGAATATCAACATCTCAAATAAAATACACATAAAAACTTAGATACATACGATGACAAATAAATAGTATTCGAAGCAATATTTTATTCCCAGCAAAATTATTGTTATTATAAAATGCGTTATTTTTCTAATAATAATAATAATAGGAAATTTAACGAAAAACTAATTTTATTTTAGTAGTTTTGAGGTTAAGAAGAATAATTAACCTTTTCCTTTAACAATTATAAACACATTAAATTTTCAAATCCGACTAGATTTAGTTTTTGTCTTTTTGTATGACAGCATTCATAAGTGATTTTCCATTATTTAAATTAAATTTTGTTGAATTGTTTATATGTTTATCGTCAGATTGTCTCTATATGATAATTTTTTTCAACAACCCGTCGCACAGTGCTTAGATCCCATATAGCGATTGGACAAAAATAGAAGAAGGCCAAGGACATGCCCACCTCCCATAGGTCCTGAAATTTAAAAATAATATATTAGCTACATAAATGGACGTAAAATTACAAAAAGTATCCATTGAGATGCACATAAAACTGGAAACGTTTGTGGCAATTTTTATCAAAATCGAACCAACGACTCTTAGTCCTGCCATATATCCTTTATTTTAAAATCTTTGTATAACCTGCCCAAATTATCCAATTGCGATGAAATTTAGCACGTGAATTGATATAAGGTCAAGCCATATTTGTGCTAAATTTGGGTAATATCGATTTATTAATAAAAAAAAATGCCCTTCACAAAAAATGGGTTTTAAACGCTTAAAATAATGGGTCATATGAATAAAACTTAGCAATTACTTCGAAGTAATTACTTGGGCTTTTAACTCCAAATTTACCAATTGGCTGGTAGAATAGCATGAAATGTAAACGAAAATTAAAAAAATAAATTTCTAGTCTACTCCCAAGCAGACTAGATTTGTGAAGTAATTGCTTAAAAAACCCTGTATTTCCCCCTATTAGTAATATCTATTTTTTATTCATATGAGCCAATGTTTCTAAAAAAAAATATTAAATAGGATTAATATAGGAAACCACGTGAATCCTCCATTTTACGCATACCGTATGTTCAGCAAACCTATGTAAAACACTACGAGGAATATTTTTGTGGAACATTTTAATCTTCTATCTCTTCAATTAAAGGGACTTTTTTGGCCCCTTTTTAAATAGGGACAAAAACGTCCCGTAAGTTGAATAGTTAGAGGGTTAAAATATTCCGCAAAAATATTTGTCATGAAATTCTACTATAAGTCTCTGAAGACATCAGCATTGAAAATTTAACTTGAAGGGCAGTAATAAGTAAAAACTTAAAATGTGTTTAAAGGTTAATGTCGTACTTATTCAGAATTGGCGCTCAATTGTGCCACAATCCTGGATTTTAAGGAGAAACATGGGAATCTTCCATTTTAGGTATAGGATGTGTTCAGCGAATTTATGTAAGACGCTACGGGGAACATTTTTGTGGAATATTTTAACCCTCTAACTCTTTAACTTATGTGTCTTTTTTGTCCCCTTTTAAAAAGGGACCAAAAAATTTCCTTTCAATGAAGAGTTAGAGGGTTAGAATGTTCCACAAAAATGTTCCTCGCAGTGTTTTACAAAAGGCCGGTCAACATATGCTATACCTACAATGGAAGGGTCACATGGTTTGAATACTAAACACTCTTAAATGCGGGAAATTTGTGTAAAAATCATGAAATTAGGCATTTCAAAAAATCCATTTTTTTAAATTGTGGTAAAAAATAGTAACTAATTATTTAATGATCTATTATAGAACAGTATAAACTTACAAAAAAAGGAAAAAAAATCAATTTTATATAAATTTTTTTTATACTCCATCAAACTTAAGTAATTTTTGGATTTTCAACAAAAAAATGTGTTTTTCGGAGCAATAAAAAATAATTGTTTTGTAAACATATACTAAAATCCATATTTTAATTTCATTACAAATATATTGAAGTAATAAAAAAAAGAAATCTTCGAACAAGTTCTTAAAAAATGTATTTTTGAGAATTATTTTCGTGAAACAATTGAATTGCCCTCTCTTGGCGGCAAAAGCAATCACACCAAATATTTTTTTTCACATTTGTTTGAGTTACTTTCTTATCTTTACAAAAATCCTTCTTTAATCACAATTTGAGACAAAATTTTTTTTTTTGATTTTTGTCCATGGGACGAAGCATAGTGCGTCGGTTGTAGGATTCGAACATATGGACCTATGCATATATGAAAAATGTAACTATACTAAAGAGCGACCGCTTAAAGATCTCACTTTTACAAGGCTTTGAATGCAATGTAACTAATTGGTAGTTTCCTTTACGATTCAGATCTCTGTTATTCTTTTTTTTTTTTTTTTTTTTTTTTGACTCAGAAGTGATCGACACATACAAACATTATATTTTTAGATATTTGTTGTATCTTCCAATCTCCTCCGTGTCGCCTTTTTCGCAAATGTTGCCAAATTGACGTTTTTACATTTAATAGTAGGCAGTTTGGGGGTATATGTTGAGACGGATGGCCACATGGCAAATTTCATAATATATTTTAGTACAGTGTTATTTTGGCGTCATATAGAAGCCAGTTGAAATTAATGTTCTAATTACAATAATATACATACCTACATTTTATTAATTTTAATTTAGTGGTTTAATTCTCAATAATTTTGTACATATTTGCAAATTTTTGTATAGAAAAACAAATTGTAGAAAAAATTATGAAGATCTTTTTTTCGGGACATAGTCAATTTCCAATTCCATTAAACTATAATAAATAACAAGTTAAAAATAAAGGCTACTAATTTTTTCGAAAATTTTTTTGCTGATTTTAGCAGGTTAATTTGCTATTCTCCATTTACAAAAATTTAGCTCAAATATAACTAAAATTCTGTATATTTAACAGTTTTATTTTTGCTGTTCCTATATTACTAATATATAGCAAAAATAATCTGCTAATTTAACATTTTTTTAACTAATTTTTAGTAGTTTTAACAAAATTTTTTACGGACTTTTTTTTATTAGTCTAGAGCTAATTTTTACTCCTACACTAATAGTCGGTAAAAAAATTAGTTAAAACCACTAAAAATTAGTTAAAACCACTAAAAATTTGTTAAAAATGATGTTACAGAAAAAAACTGTTATTGTTAGATTATTTTTGCTATATATTAGTAATATACAGACAACAAAAATGAAATTGCTAAATATACAGAATTTTAGTTATATTTAAATTAAATTTTTGTAAATAGAAAGTAGTAACTTAACAAGCTAAAATCAGCAAAAAAATTTGCTGAATAATTAGTAGCCTAAAAAATCACATAAAATTTAAAATTTTCGAAGTTTCTTTTCGATTTTTTTAATGCAAATAAATATTAAGCCTTCGAAAACAGCACTTTGCAAATTTTTAGAAAATATTTCTGCTGATTTTAGCAGGATATAGACTGTTATTAACGTTCAAGTAAATTTAGCTAAAAAATAAAAAAAAATTTGCATATATATCAGTTTATTTTTGCTATATATACCCTAATAAGTTTGTGCTGATGTTTGTAGCAACAAAAAATATTGAAGATAGACCCACCTGTTACTATACCGATCGACTCAGAATCACCTTTTGTTTCGATTTATCGATGTCCGTCTGTCCGTCCATCCGTCCGTCTGTCTGTCCGTGCATTCCTGTGCGCACTCTACAAGTCGCAAATATTAAGATATTTCGATGAAATTTGGTACACCGACCTATGTCGGCCCAAGGACGAATCTTGTTGGTTTTGGTTTAAATCGGTCCATGTTCATATAAGGGTCCCCCCAAAAATGGCTTTTTTATACGCCGCAGGTCGCAAATACTAAGATATTTCAAAGGAATTTGGTTCGCTAACTCACATGGTCCCAAGGACAAAGCCTATTGATTGTAAGTAGGATCGGTCAACATTTGGACCTATCGCCCATATGGGCTATATTTCCGATTTTCTCTTCTTTTATCATTTTATAGAAAATTTTGACATAAGTCCATTTTAACCCATTTGAATTTCGGATCCAAACATTATTTGGCTTTTAACCAGACTGGTGTAGAGTATTATATAGTCGGCATGCCCGAATTTAACTTTTTTACTAGTTTTGGGCTACTAATATTTAGCAAAATTTTCAATAGATTTTACAGAAAAATTTGTCATTTTCAAATAATCCAAAGTTAACTTAAATTAAAAAAAAATGTCTGTAAATTTAACAGTTTTTTTTATTACTTTTCTGATTTTTCTAGTATTTAGCGAAAACATCTGCTAATTTCAGCAGTTTTTTTCTATTAAGTACTTTTTAGCAAATTTTTAGTTACTTTTTCTGCTATTTCTACTGATTTATTTTCATGAGTGTAGGCTAGACCACCTAAATTTGCAAAAGTATTTTTTTGTTCACTCCACCGGCAGTTTCCGATAGACTGGGCATAAAAAATAATATGTGTACAAAAATTGGATCTCTCGGGCGCATACAGGACAGCCAGTTTGGACTTTTGACCCTAAAAATTACCTAAAAACACTTCAAAGCTTTTTTGCGCCATAACTCATAAATTTGCGGTTTTCCGAAAAAATAACATATAAGTGTTTTTATGCAGAATGAGAGGACAAACATTCATACTAATCTTTGGCCTAAGTATTACTTCTCGTGGTGTTTTAAACGGATGAAATCAAAATTTTTGTTAAGACTTCATTTTAAACGGCTCTCGTTAAAATTTGGACAGAGACAGTTAGGATCGGTTATAATATTTTGTAGAGTAAGATATGTTGCTTTTAAAAACTAATTACATTTGCAACTTAGATCTCTTGTTCCTCGAAAGAATGGCCAAAATCCGACTGAAGTACCCATTTATTATATGTTGCGCACATGCAAATGTACACCCAGAAAACGGTCTCAGTTGGGGCCACCGAATTTGTTGCCAATTGAATTTGTGAGGTTACGACAACTATCTTTATATTAAATTATATTTTTCGTCGTGAAAGCCAATATTCGGTTGTCTAATTCGATATTATATTCCACATAATTATAATTATGTTCCACAAAATTTTATTGAAATTAAAAAACTTTTTTCAATTCTCTGGTATTGAACGCGGTCATTCTGATTAATAACACTATGCGACAGTCAAAATCGGGATGGGATGAAACCAACGGGAAATGTTATATCTGTCAAAAACAAGTTATACGTGTCCCAGCGTTTCGCTGGGTCACCCCTAGGAATCGAGATATATCTTTTTTTTGACATAACTCGAGAACCACTAGTCCGATTTTGCTCAAACAATTTTAAAAAAATTAAAACTTACAATTCCTTTAATCTGTTCATATAACGTTTTTCTATACACTCAACAGTTTTGCCGGTAAAAATAAATGTTTGTTACCGCTACCATAAAAATCAATAACCTTTTGTTTATTACTTTTTTTTAATATTTTAGGCAAACAATATTTTTTTCTTCATACATTTATTTTTACCGGCAAAACTGTTGAGTATATAGAAAAACGTTATATGAACAGATTAAAGGAATTGTAATTTTTAATTTTTTTGAAATTGTTTGAGCAAAATCGGACTAGTGGTTCTCGAGTTATGTCAAAAAAAAAGACCACCAAATGTCAAATCGATATATCTCGATTCCTAGAAGTGACCCAGCGAAACGCCGGGACACGTATAACTTCTTTTTTACCGATACAACTTTCCCCGGTAGTTTGAACCCTTCCCGATCACTGACCCCTACCATTTGTCTCACAGTGTAATCCACACTCTTAACCATTGCACCACAACTGCTTTTAATTTTCTTAGCCATATTTACTTTTTATACTTAAGAATATTTTATTTTTATTAAAAAAACAACATCTAAATTTTTGTCTTTTCTGGGATTCGAACCCGGAAATCTAGCGTATTAGGCCAACTCCTCACCCATTAAACCGCAAACACTTATTAATTTTAATGTCTAATTTTGAATTTATATGTTTAGTTTGGAAAACAAATATAGTATAAACTTCGTTTACCAATACCAATTAATAGTTGTGTGTGTTATCAATACAATCCACAATTCGGTTGGTTCTACAGAAACTTGAATTTAAGGTCATATTTGATTAGGATACCCGTATTTGTAATTACCACTTTCGAATATTGAAATTTTTTTAATAAAGGTGATAGATAACACCAATTTTCTTGTATATTCACTAAATAAATGGCTGCTTCTACTGCATAGAATTACTAAACTGATACTAATTTTAAAATTGATTGGAGATACCAATAATTTGTTAAAGGGATTATTTATTAGTTTGCTTTCCTTATTTTTAATACCTAGTAAAATATTTTTGGTGCACTATTCAATTATAGGTAACTCCAGATAAAATAACGTCCTGGCAAATTTAGTGGTTTCACAATCCCATCTCGATTTAATAAAAAAATTTATAAAAACTAAAAATATTTTATGACGACCATCTTAAGGGTTGAATATAAAGGGGAAAAAATGTTAAGGTTGAAAAAAATTGGAGGTCAGTTATACATTCGACTCCTCTTCGGACAGTTATAGCGGTGGGAGCAAATTTTTTGAAAATGTCATTTTTGTATGGGACCCCCTTAGGGAGTGGTGGTAGAGGGTAGAAATGTTCGGAAACAATGTTGGGCGTAGGAAATTAATGGGGATCGGTCTAACATATCACCGCTATAGGGGGCGGTAGGAGCTGATTTCATAAAAAAAATTATAAAAAAAATAAAAAATTTGTATGGGGACCGCTTTAATGGTTGAACATAGAGGGTAGATATGTTGGGAGAAATTATTGTGGTTCAAAAAATACTGGGGGTCAGTCATACATTTGACTCCTCTAGGGGCACCCTTCGGACAGTTAGAGCGGTGGGAAAAAATTTTATAAAAATGTCATATTTGTATGCGAGCCCTCTTACACATTGGAGATAGGGGTAATTATGTTCGGAAAAAATGTTGGAGAGGAAAAATTAATGGGAGTCGATCTTACATTCCACCCGTCTAGGAGGCACCATGGGACCGGTAAGAGCTGATTTCATAAAAAAAAAATTATAAAAAAATAAAAAAACTGTATGTGGACCGTCTTAAGGGTTAAAGATATAGGGTAGATACATATGTTCCCAGAAAATGTTAAAACTAAACAAAATATTGGGGGTCAGCCATATATTTGGCTTCTGTAGGGGCACCCTTAGGACAGTTAAAGCGGTGAGAGTAAATTTTATAAAAATGTTATTTGTATGGGAGCCCTCTTACAGAGTGGAGATGGGGGATAGGTATGTTCGGAAAAAATGCTGAAAAGACTTATAAATGGGGGTCGGTCATACATTTTACCGCTCTAGGAGCGTCTCCGGGGAAGTTGTGGTGCGTTTTGTGGATTTTTAACCCTTAACCACCACCTTTGACCCGATGAGGAGCCATTTTTCCCCACCCCACCTCGCCCATTTTTTGCTTATGCATTTTTTTCAAACCTCACAAAATTAGGGGTTCTAGCGCATCCAAATCTCCAGTAAGAGGGACTGAATTTTTGAAATTTTCACGGGGAAGGACAAAAAATCACTCCCTTAAATGACGTGTGCAAACTCTATAAGCCAGAAATCGGAAACTGAATATTAAAGCGCATAAAAAATATTAAAAAATTTAATTAAAAGAAAAAAATCCTAAGAAAGAAAATGTAATTTCTATCTAAATATATTCCGATATCTTAAACTACCGATAACGAACTACAGACCTTTTACGCAATTTTTTTTTAAAGGGCTGCAATTATAACTCCCAACAATATTTCAAGCTAAAGATCTAGATATTCAATTCTTTTTTCTTTTTTTTTTTTGCTGGGTTCTATGAGACACGTTTTTCTAACATAAATGTTTTTAGGGTTGTCATAGATTTTTTTTGCTACTTTTTTTATTTAAATTTTTTCTATTCCTTCCTTTTGCAACAGCTTGTCACAATATAAAGGATAAAAAAAATATTAAGATGTATGAGTTTAAAATATTTAACACAAATAAATATGTTATTTTGTATGTGTTTGAGCGTAAAAGCATATGTGTATGTTATATAAAAAAATGTTCTTTAGCACGTTTTGTTATAATATTTAACTAACGTGACATTCGAGATTTAGGAATTACAAACATATAGTACATATAATAACATATATAAATACGAGTAGTTTATGCAACGAAAAATTGCATCGCATACTTTCTATCATATTTAAATTTAAAAAAAGTAGTGCATATATTTAGGTGGCGGAAAAGTAAGAGATTGATTGAGATCCAAATTGTGTTATCAATATAAAATTACTTATGAATTTATAAAAAATTTTATCGAATTCAAAGCATCTTCAACAGAAAAATATTTTTTAGCTATTTCATATCAAAATGTTTAATTACTGGGAATTTTTTGGACCAAAATTTGCAAAAATACTTTTTTTTATCTGGTAGCTGCACAGGGCAGCCTAACGAATATATTCGCATTTCGAGTGCAATATTTTAACATAAAGTAACTCCTAAATGGATAATATTTCTTAAAGATTTTAATTTTAAGCTCTTTTTGAGTTATTTTTGACCCAGCAAGGATTCCGTTTTTTGGCAAAACTTGATAATAGAATAGGCTGGTTTAGCATTTACCATTTATTGGGTCTGTTTGCTTACGCTTTTAGTAAAAAATTGTGAACTTAGAAAGTGCGGAAGAATTGAAAATTGTGCAATTTTAACGTCAAAAAGTAATTTAAGAGAAAAGATTTTCTCTTTTACTACACCTTTTGCAACTGTAATTCAGAAAATATCAATTGAAATTCAGAATTTCCATTTGAAATTCAGAAAATATCAATTGAAATTCAGAATTTCCATTTGAAATTCAGAAAACATCAATTGAAATTCAGAATTTCCATTTGAAATTCAGAAAACATCAATTGAAATTCAGATTTTCCATTTGATATTCAGAAAATATCAATTGAAATTCAGAAAATATCATTTGAAATTCAGAAAATATCAATTGAAATTCAGAAAATATCATTTGAAATTTAGAAAATATCATTTGAAATTCAGAAAATATCAATTATTATTCAGAAAACATCAATTGAAATTCAGAAAATATCAATTGAAATTCAGAAAATATCAATTGAAATTCAGAAATCGTCATTTGAAATTCAGAAAATATCAATTGAAATTCAGAAACCGTCATTTGAAATTTAGAAAATATCAATTGAAATTCAGAAAATATCATTTGAAATTCAGAAAATGTCAATTGAAATTCAGAAAATATCATTTGAAATTCAGAAAATATCATTTGAAATTCAGAAAATGTCAATTGAAATTCAGAAAATATCAATTGATATTCAGAAAACATCAATTGAAATTCAGAAAATATCAATTGAAATTCTATTGATATTTTCTGAATTTCAAATGACGATTTCTGAATTTCAATTGATATTTTCTGAATTTCAATTGATGTTTTCTGAATTTCAATTGATATTTTCTGAATTTCAAATGATATTTTCTGAATTTCAAATGATATTTTCTGAATTTCAATTGACATTTTCTGAATTTCAAATGATATTTTCTGAATTTCAATTGATATTTTCTGAATTTCAAATGACGGTTTCTGAATTTCAATTGATATTTTCTGAATTTCAATTGACATTTTCTGAATGTCAAATGATATTTTCTGAATTTCAAATGATATTTTCTGAATTTCAATTGACATTTTCTGAATTTCAAATGATATTTTCTGAATTTCAATTGATATTTTCTGAATTTCAAAAGATATTTTCTGAATTTCAATTGATATTTTCTGAATTTCAAATGATATTTTCTGAATTTCAATTGATATTTTCTGAATTTCAAATAGAAAATCTGAATTTCAATTGATGTTTTCTGAATTTCAAATGGAAATTCTGAATTTCAATTGATGTTTTCTGAATTTCAAATGGAAATTCTGAATTTCAATTGATATTTTCTGAATTTCAATTGATATTTTCTGAATTACAATTGCAAAAGGTGTAGATAGTAAAAGTAGTAAAAATTAGCATGTAAACACACAGGCATATTTTAATTTTTATTGCTTAGTCGTGCCCTCTAGAGACGGTATATTTGCTAATATTTATTCTCAGCCATTATTGTTATTTGTTTTACAACGAAATCCAAAATATTTAATTTATTTTTTTACTAGATTTTAAATGCATGAAATTATAAATATGGTTGAACTGAAATTAAAAAAAAAAAAACAATAAAACAATGAATAGTTTTTGGGAATTCTTTAACAAAGAATATAAAATTTCACTTACACTTTTAATCCTTAATATCTTTTGCATAAAATTGTTTTCCTCTTATCATGCAATCATCATATTTAATCTTTGTTGGCTTTATCTTTCTGTTTCTGGCCATTGTCTGCATGAATTAAACAAATTATTTACACTTGTCTCTACAAACAGTGTACTACATAATAATATGTTGAATATTTTATAACTTCAAACATTAACGCACACATACATAATGTTTACACAAGTCATTTGGAATAATTTGATGTTACAACTCTTAATGGTACTATTATTATCTTCACCCTTATGTATTATTTACCATCACAAGCAAATTGCTCTATTGCTTAAAATTTCATTTAGAGCTTCTTTTAGTTTTTGGACAATGTAGAAAACATTATGGTATAATATATATTATATTTATTTTTCTTGTTAGTACCTACATATATTCTATTTCACATACACATTTGCCTAGACTTAAAGATAATACTAACACACATAAAGATAAACGTACAAAATGGTAAAATGTTGTGCGCACAAATAACATGTTTGGTTGTGGCTAAAAGGCAATTTATGGTTTCTAAATAAATTTCGTTTATTTTATTTTCTTTTTTGTACACACTTTGTTATATATTTGTACTATGTGTTTTGGCTTTTCTTAATATGTTTATAATCATCCATATTAGATATTGTCTTAACATAAACTTTAATATTTTTATGTTGTCGTAAATATGACAAAATACAAGCTTCAAAGAAAAAGCTTTAGTAAAGTGTTGGTTAATTTTTAGTTAAACGGCGTAACGTGATACCTTCCACACTAGGACCTGCATTCATAACTAGCTGGCAAAGTCAATAACTAGTGAGTAATGCATATTTTGATAAATTTGTTTAACTTTTTTATACAGTATACCTTAATGATAAGTTTCGGATGTATATCTTAAAAAATCCCAAATATCCTGCCTTAGTGCATGTCTGCGCTAAAGTTAGAAACTTTATGTAAATTTAAAATACTAAACTCCAACGGTTTGAGCTGGATTATTAATGAGGAGGGTCATTTTCCATTTCGCACTCCACTTGTATCACGTTTTTTTAGAAATAAAAAAAATTCTTTAGTTATTTGGCAAACCCCCATGTTTTTCACGAAATTTCCAAGAAGTACATTACCACTGAATCAGCCTAAACTCTGGGGAATAGATCGTTTTAGCTTCAAGTGTTTAGCCAAAAGTTGCGCTAATGAGAAAAACAACCTACATTGCAAATTAAAATTTCCTGGATGGGCGATATTAAATTAGTCTGTCAGCCAGTGAGTCACATTATTCTTTTATATACACACAGAGAAAAAATTTGATATTTTCCAACTGAATTTCGGTTACATATACTAAAATAGGTTGGTACAACTGAATATTGATTATTACAACAAAATTCTGTTTATACAACTGAATTTTAGTTGCAATACCCAAAATATTTAGGAATCGCATTATAATATCGTTTCACCAACCGAATTTATTGGTTGTAGCAACCAAAATAAGCTTAGCAATTCGGTTGGAAATTTTTTTTCTGTGTGTATGAAGATGATATACTCGTACGAATATTAGGGCTCTTCAAATTGTTAGACGTTCGAATTTTAAAGTTTCTCAAGGCCCCATCAATGTGACCACCTTTTTGAAGACGATGCTATCAAGAAAAGCAAAAAAAATTTCATCTTAACGTTCCTAAATGGCAATAAAGTTACGGCTATATTTAGGTGAACAAAAATGTAAAATTTTCGAATATAAAAAAAATCAAATCTAATACTATTAAACGCGATACATCAAATTTATTTAATATTTTTGCGATAATTATATGAATATGAAGTCTAAATTTCAAAAAGAGGAACGGTTTTTGCGATATCGCTAATTAAATATTTTCCAATGGAAATATTTTTTTTCCAAAATTTTTTCAGTTTAGCTTCAAGTATAATGGAACTATTTCACTGCGGAAATTTTATCCTCTCAAAACCCATTATTTATATGAAACCTAGTTTTTAATAAGAGTTTAATTGAAAAAGTTTACCATTATTTTAAAAGTTACACAGTACAACAAAATAACAAATATTTGATGCATTAGGATTGCGACACATCTCTTTTAATGGACTTTGCGATCACGAATATGGCACTAGAATCTTAAAGTTAGCTATACCCAGCAAAACCTTGGTAATGGGTTTGACATTTTTCACACATTGCCTGGCAGTGGGTAACCCTTTACCCTTGGTTTTACTTAGAAACTTAAAGTAATACGTTACTAATATTGTGATACATCAATACTTATGTGGCAGGTATAAAATAATCAGTTACCGATATGGAGATATATCACTACTTATTTGGAGCCTTTAAAATAATATATTACCGATATTGTGTTTTATAATAACTTATTAATAAGTGTAAAAATAATAAGTTATTGGTATTGCATAATATAACTACTTATTATGCGAAAGTACGATTTAATAAAAATTTAGAATCTAATTACATTGCTCGGATCGGTGTATTTTTAAACAAAGTCATTACTGGTAACGTCTTATTTTATTCCCTATATGTAACCAATGAAATATGTACTAATGTGTAATGACTTACTTCACTAGTGAATTTAATATTACAAGTAACAACTTATTTCAGTACTTCCTTCGTAATCACTTATTTTATCCTATACCGGTACGACTTAGGCAACCATTTACCCCCAATGACACCCCCATGTTAAAATAATGTATTATGCGACCAAAGTGTAAGTAGTTACAATTTTTGGTTTCTTATTACATTTCCCTTTACCTGGTAATAGAAGGTTTTGCTGGGTAGTTTAAAAAATATTTTCAAAACCGTATTTGTAAAAAAATTCAATATCGCAATACACTTTTTGCAAAAAAAAAATATAAATTAAAAGTATGAACGCTATTCTTTGCAAAATTGTAATAGGATGAAACATGCCCTTTCATTTGATATATCGCACGAATATACCCGATATATCCATTTGAAGTTAAAATTTATCTTTTTTCACGATTTGGTTAATGATTCATCTGCGATGAAAGGAATATCCATTTTTTTATATTTATACTATTAGTAAACATCTCATGTTACTTAATTTATCAAAAAAAATTTCGTACTTTGTATTTTAATTTTAAGTAAAAATTGGCTAAAGCTGATAAATATTGTTTTTTTTAATACCTAAAAATTAAGGAGTCTGCGAAGAATCTGAAATTAAAAAACTTAGATGAAACCATTGAAATATGTAATACACATATTTTCTAATCAATTTCCACAAAGGTTTATATAATTTAAGTGCAAATTCCTAAGAAATAACGATTTTAAAATATGCATGTTGAAAAAAGTACTATAAAAGAGCATTTCAAATTTAGTCCGTTTTATTGTTAAACATACGGAAATTGGCGATAAAATTTATTTTCAGATTGAATTTTCTGAAAAAATGGATGCAAAAGTTGTGATTTTTTTGACAAAAAGAATTTAGTGGAATATGAATTTACGTCATGTGTTAAGACTTTGCAAATCCGATAAAGGGATTTTACTTAATTTGCAAAATAGGAAAGTAAGTGAAGGTTTCATTTGAATTGCAATTATATCCTAGATCCTTCACCTAATCAAAAGAAGTTGGTATGGTTCTACACACAGAAAACAGATTCGTAGTTCCAACCGAATTTTTCGCCAACCGAATTTTTTTAGTTCCAGGTACAATCACTTTTATTTATTTTTAATACCATTGTAACTACCGAAATTTTTTTACAATTTTTGAATTTTTGTTGTGTTAATAGATTACTTTAATGTTTGTGGATTATAAATTCTATAAATAGAAAAACACGTTCCACAAAATTTATTTAAAAATTAAAATTTTTTTATGTCGCTAACTGGGATCGAACCGGCGACCCTCCGCTTGTCAGCCCATTGCTTTCCCTCTAAGCTAAGCTCTATTTAAATTTTTATAGTCAAATTTCAAATTTGAATTTCTTCAGGTTTGAATATTTTGTATATAAATAAAATTATATCAACAACGGAAAAATCAGTTGTGTCTTTTAATTTGAATAAAAAAAATTAAAAAAATTTATATCGCGAACCGGGATTGAACCGGCGACCTTCCGTTTGTCAGCCCATTGCTTTTCCTCTAGGCTATTTCGACATAAATTTTTTTTGTCAAATTTCAAATTTGAATTTCTTCAGGTTGAAAATTTGAATATTTTGTTTTTGAATAAAATTATATTCACAACAGAAAATCAATTGTGTCTTTTAATTTGAATCAATAAAAAAATTATTAAAGAAAAAAAAGTAATGCCTTGGTTGAGGTTTGTACTCAAATCTCTAAGGCTATAAGGCTATGTCTCTACCTCCTGCGCCACAGATACTTACGTTTAGTTGTTGTCTAACTTAGAATTTAAACACGCATATGTATGAAACGAAAAAATATAATAGTTTCCAAAATTTTATTATGATAAATAAAACTTCTGTTCATTGTCTCAATATATTATTACAATTACCAAAATAATGTAAATTAATTGTTAAAGCTACTAAAGTCAAAAAAAAATTTTAAATTGATTGGAAAAACTAATACTTTGGAAAGGGTGATCGACTTTATTGAAACACAACTGATACTAGATTTTTGTGGCCGATATTTTTCTGAAATGACTAAGTCTTCGATAAATTGGTGGTTGTTGGTATTGAAGGTAATGCGGAAGTTAGTATTTTTTCAATATTGGTTAGAAAAGCCAATATTTTGGATAAGGTGACAGTGTTTTGGTTCATCACATATATTTTCTGTTCACAAATAAATAAAACTTTCCTGATGATGATTTCTAAATAACTGCAATTAAAATTATTGAATGATGAAAATATTTCGTTGGTTCCGATGGAATTCCAACCAATTTATTTTCTGTGTGTAAAAGCCCAAAGTCTATACTTTTAAACCATATTAAAAATTATCCGTAGTTTAGTCAGGTATATGAATAAATAAGAAATTGAATGTTATTTTAGTTTGACTCAAGATCATAAATTAAAATCACTTTCTGTTTAAATTATTTTCAAATCAAAGAAAGATGATACAATTTTTACAAGTAAATTACAAAGAATAAAAATTATTGAAAAAATTCGATAAGACCAACAAGGCAGAATGCGCATTTTCGGCTTTCGCTACAAAGCCATCATCAGTGCCTTTCGCCTTTGAGTGGGTTAATATTTTGATATTCGTCTACTTATATGACTGTTGAAATCGAGTTTGTTATCAACAACTCAACTTAGACTAACATCAACGAAATTTAACAATGCTATTTTTATCCTTTTGTTATTATTACTCTTTTTTTTTTTTTTTTTTTTTTTTAATGAAAAAACTGACTTTTTTCTAAAAGTTAAATTTGCGAATATTCAAAAACTAGAGCTAATTTTAAAATTTGGTGTTAACATTCGTGATACTCATCCTAAAATCTATCAGAATTGATATGTCGCATACCCGATGCATTTTTAGTGTTGTACTGTGTTATACAAAACAAATTTTTTTTCACTTTGTCCTTCTTTCTTTTCTTTTTCTCTCTTTTTCAATTTTTCTGAAGTAGAGGTGGGAGGGAAATTTCCCTATTCCCCTTCCCTCATGCAGCTGTACATGGATATGACTATAAACAAGAGTTTTGCTCGAGATGTATTTGTCCAAGCCGTCAAAGGGGAGACTTTCCCCTTTTTTCCCCTTTACGTAGGATTTACCAAAAATTCCGTCGTTGTGGATGCCCGACCCTAATTCCAGTTATAGCTGTTTGGGCAGGCAGTCAGGGGGTAAACTTTCTGCTTTTGGAAGTACAAACTCCGTATTAAAAGAATTGTAATGTCAGAAAATATTTTTATCGGAATTGCAGCAATCTTCAAGATTTTAAGAAACCGCCTCTTTTATGCAATGAACAAAATCTATTAATTGCTATTATATCTGATCATTTACCAATGTTTTATTTTTTTTTTGTAATTGCATTTATATCATTTTTATACTAAAGCCTTCATAGCTTGAACAATATTTACAGTTTAATTATTAAATATTGTTATTACAAATACACACAAATATGTTTGCACATTAAACCAAAATATAAATATTATACTTTTCCAACCTATATTTTCTTAACATTTTGTGCTTCTCTTTTTGGTTTTGATGGATTTGCTCTTTTTTGATGTGTGTAATACTGTATGAACGGTATAAGAAAAAAATAAATGTGGGGTTTTTAACCCTCTAATGCTCTATTCTCTGATTGCGATAACAATTAAACTATATAATTGGCATTGAAATTTATCCCTTTATTTAGGCGAGATAGCAAAATAAAGTTTTGAAGACGAATCAAGAAATCCTAAAGCCAAACAGTTTTGGCTGTTTCTGTAAATAAAGCTTCGGTAAAATAAAAGTACATATAAAAAATTGTTGATCTATTTTAGAAGTTATGGCGATTTTGGTGTTTTGAAAATTACGAAATTTAGCGAATTTGGCACTAAAAATCAATAAATTTTAAGAAAATTAGCTTTGCATACTACTTACTCGGAGTACTCGGACTTATTTTACAAGTAGAGACGCCAAACTAGCTTTTTTAATTTTAATAATTTATGCCAGATCGTAAACATATTTTTAACGATTTTATAAATAGTTTTTTTTTTTTGTTTTAAAAAGTTAATTTTGTGGAATTTTGAGTTTAAATCCTTCTCCTCCTGAAAATTGTTCGTTGTACAAAAAAAAAAAGTTTGAAGGCAGAAAAGTAGTAAATTATGTTTTCTATCAATATTATTGCCCTTATAAAAAATTATTATTTAGCAAAAACTAACTAAGATCTAAAGACCGCTTTTTGGCATCCTTGGGCACTAGAAGGTTAATGCAAACGATTTTGTATGTAAAAAACCACATACCTGAATTTTGAAACCTGTCTTACTACATACGTACAATAGAATCATATTCCATTTTACTTTTATTTAAGATTTTTTTTTTATTTCGGTTTCTATTGTGTTAAGTTTGTATAAATGTTTACAATTTGTTTGTCTTTGTTCTCTTCAGTACTTGGTTTGTTGTCAGGTTGTCTATCAATTCGATATGTACGTAATAATATGCCTGTCTCTTATGTTGTTGTCTGTCAATCAATTCAAGGGTTTTTTTGCTGTTATTTACTCTTTGTTGCAGCAATTACGTGCAGATATGAGATATCTTTTTTATTTTGGTTTTGTTATCTTTTGGATATTCTGCCCAACGTTAAACAAATGTTCATTTTGAAGTTATGTATATTTTGTGGTTTGTATACATATAAAACAATTACAATGCAATCTTTTTTAAGTTTCTTTTGTTGGCAGTAAAATAAAATGCTAAAAATCATCTTGTAAAAGTGTAAAACAATTATTTGTTTTGAAATTGTTTTCTCAATATGTATTATAAGCGCACATTTCAAAGAAATATGCATAGTGTGGATAACACTGCGTATGATTTATATATAATTGATACTTATATATTACTCATACGCCTAAGTGCATTTGACATATAATCAACAATGTAAACAATTCGGGCACATTTACAAACTAAGTGTAGATTTTATTAGCAATGATTTACTGAACTACTAAAATATGTAGGGCAACATGGTCTATTCGGGAAGTGGGGTAATGTAGGAAATTGCAATTTTTATACCCTACACCACTATGTGGTCAGGGTATTATAAGTTTGTGCTGATGTTTGTAACACCAAAAAATATTGGTCGTAGACCCACCTTATAGTATACCGATCGGTTCAGAATTTTTTTTTATTTCGATTTAACGATGTCCGTCCGTCCGTGCGTCCGTCCGTCTGTCTGTCTGTCTGTCTGTCTGTCTGTCCATGCTATCTTGTGCGCACTCTACAGGTCGCAACTATTAAGATATTTTGATGAAATTTGGTACGCAGACCTATGTTGGCCCAAGGACGAACAAGTTTGATTTTGGTGAACATCGGTCCATGTTTAGACCTAGTGCCCATATAAGGGTCCTACCAAAATTATACTGTTTATACGCTGCAGGTCGTAAATATTAAGATATTTTGATGAAATTTGGTACACAGACCCCAATAACGCAGCCTATTGATTTTGGTGAACATCGGCCCATGTTTAGACCTAGTGCCCATATAAGGGTCCTACCAAAATTATACTGTTTATACGCTGCAGGTCGCAAATATTAAGATATTTTGATGAAATTTGGTACATAGACCTATGTTGGCCCAAGGACGAAGCCTATTGATTTTGGTGAATATCGGTCCATGTTTAGAACTAGTGCCCATATAAGGCTCCCCCCAAAATTGGCTTGGTTACAAACTGCAGGTCGCAAATATTAAGATATTTTAATGAAATTTGGTGCGCTGACTCACATTATAGAAAATTTTGACATAAGCTCCATTTTAACCCATTCGAATTTCGGATCCAAACAATACACCAGACTGGTGTAGGGTATTGTATAGTCGGCATGCCCGACTTTAACCTTTTTACTCGTTGAACATGTTTTTGTATATTTAGAAAATATTTGCTACGGGCATCTTAACCACATTGTTAGTTTCTTAACTTACTGGTGTTTGTACTAAAATTTTACTCAAATATAACTAAAATTCTGTATATTTAACAGTTTTACACCGATAATAATCCATGCATAAATATACGAAAAAATGTCAAAATAACAAAAAATTTTCGTAAAATATACGAAAAATGGTTTATTTTACGAAAGTTTTTGTTGATTTGACATTTATTTCGTAGTTTTATGCATGGATTATTATATGTGTACTTTTGCTGTTCCTATCTTACTAAAATTTAGCAAAAATAATTTACTAATTTCAACAGTTTCTTTTTGCAAGGTAATTTTTAACAAATTTTTAGTAAAATTTAACTAAAATTTTTACAGATTTTTTCTATAAGTGTAACTTTGACAGTTTGGGAAGACCGCAAGACCCCACTTTTACAGTGGTCCTGCCAAAAATTACAAAAAGTGCCCTGCAAGTAAGTTAGCCCTTAGTCCAGGGACACATATTTTATATTTAAATTTTCTAGCCGAAAGGTGTTGACTGTTCATCAATGGGGATACTTTTAAATTTTTGCCAGTGTAGGAAGAAATTTTCGCAAATCCCTTCTTAGGCGACATCTATGTGTGAGTAGGAAGCTACATAACAAATTTCAATATCTTAGCTCCAGCGGTTTGAGCTGGATGATGTGGAGTCAATCAATAAATGAGTCAGTTAGTCAGTCACTTAGTCAATTTATTCTTTTATGTATTGAAAGGATTAAATTTACATCCATACCATTGGTGTTCCTTTGTTTAAAATTCTTTGAATATCATTAGGAAGTCATTTGCCTTTCCCCACAAATACTGCGATATATTCGCCTTTAAGGAAAATTTCATTTTATAAACTCCTCTACGATATTTTTATCTTTAATTAATTTCAACTTCAAAAACAATAAATTTCTTTCTTTGAAAAAGAAAACTTCAGTTTTTTTACAGGTTCTTGGAAATTTCCATTAAAATATTTCCCTTTTATTTGTGTAAACATAATTATAATTTTCTATTAAATACATACATATATATCATTATCTATTTAATGCAAAAATAAAATCTAGAAACAAATTTCCACTTTTTAAATCTTCCTTCTTTCTTATGCATATAATGCAAAAAAAAAAAAAATAAACTTTTATGTTAATTTATTTTCATCTTACTTTCCTTACTCGCTATGTGCTGCTAGAGAATCAAAACGAAAAAGAAAACAAAGACACATTTTAGGATAAAAAGTGAAAACTTTTTTTTAATAGCATTTAAATTCTTCTTAAATTCATTTTTTATTTTATACAAAAATTTGAATTGAGAGATAAATTTTAATGTTTTTTGAAAAGTAAATTAGAGGCTTTTCATGGCAACTGTCCCGCTACAGCGATATCAATATCGAGATTACAATATTTAAACCACATTCACAATGATAGAGTACTCCATTCTGCAGAGTGGATTTTGTTCCTTCCTTTTTCGCATTTACATAGTTTTTGTATCATTCAATCTCTATTTTAGTACACTCCACTCTGCCGACTGGAGTACTTCTTCATTGTGAATGTGGCTTTATTGTTACACTCAACCAAAAAAGTCTGTAATGGCTACTGAAAATTTTGCTGTTATTACGAGAAATTTAACTGTTTTGAGGCCAGCGGTATTTTTTGCTAATTTTAGCAACTCATGTCTGCTGATCTGTAGTACAATAAAATTAGTTGAAAAAATTAGTAGCCGCTACTAAATTTTAGTAAAATTTATGTAAAATGCAATTCAAAATCGATTTGCTAAAATCAGTTAAAAAACTTCTATCATAATTTTAGTACAATGAAATTAGTATAAATAATTAATAAATTTCAGTAAATTGCTGTAAACTGTAATTTAAAATCAATCTGCTGAAATTAGCAAAAAATTGTACTAAAAAATAATAAAAAATATAAAATCTTAAAAAAAAAAATTTTCTTTCGTTTGTAACAAGCGTATAATTACTTCATCGTACTTAAAATTTGGAGTCAAAATTGCAAACGGTTCTCCAGTTATTGCCGTTTTATGCATTGGAGATGCAATCAAATTTTCTGGGTGTTATTTCTAAACTAAGAATATATCAATAGTAACAAATATAAACTAAACAAAAATTGTAAAAAATCAAAAAAAAAAAAATTTTTAAATTAGTATATTTTTCTGCTAAATTTAGCACTCGGTTTTGAAAAATTAGTAAAATGTTTTGCTAAAATCAGCAGCAAAAATTATTAAAAAAATCCGTAATTTGTAATAAGAGAATTGCAAAAATGATTACTAAAAATAAAAATTATATTAATAATCAGTATAAAAATAGTATAGTGCGATTGGAAACTGTTTACAAATTTTTTTACTAACTTTTTTATCTGAGTGTATATATCCAGCAAAATTTTCATTTTTGAATTTGTTTTAGAACGGATTTTTTCAAATATTTTTTATTAATGGATATTTATAAATACATAAAAAACCAACATTTAAAAAAAAAACAGAGTGAAAAAACACATTTTTTAACCCTTTATGGGCCATTTTGTGTTCTGTAAAAAATTCTCTTTTTTCACATTTTTTGCTGTAACTTTGGAACGGTGCGCTATAAATTATTCAATTAAATTGCAAATTAAAGCATACTAAATGTACTTTAAGAAAAATAAGTAATATTTTTAAAAATAGTAAGGAATAAATATTTTATATGTATTTCTATTAGAAAATTTTTAAATTAAAATCATACCTTTTTCTCGAAATTTTAAAATTTTGCTCAAAAATGAAACATTTGAAAATCTAATTGTTTTTTTATTGATAAATAACCATAAACACACTATTTAAAAAAAAATTTAATTAAATTCGGTTATTCTATTTTTTTTTTCTTTTTGAAAACAACAATATTTTATTATAATCATTATTACCTTCAATGTTAGTATTTACTTCACATTCAATTTCATAATCATAAATTAATTCGTTACAATAATCCTCATCTCCATCTTCATCTTCATCTCCATCTTCATCTCCATCTTCATCTCCATCTTCATCTCCATCTTCATCATTGCTATTTTGATTGCTGGGAAGTACAAGCAACTCCAATGCAGATTTTGGCATTAGCTCTTTTTTCTTTTTAGAACTATTGTTCATGCTTGTTATAAACGGATCTGAACTTAAGAGAAATCTATTAAAGATATCTTCCATTGTTTTTTCTCGACTGCATTTACGGGCAAAATTCTCCCTATAACTTTTAAAATCTTTATTTCTGGCTTCCTGAGACTCTTCGGTTAGCTGACCAATTGGCAATGGCGATAATGATATAATTTCAGGCCCATGAATAAAATATTTGTGAAGAGTAGGAGGCATATAGTACCATGGATATTTTTTCACAAATAGCCTGGCAGTGTTATTAGCGAAGTTTGTAAATTTTTCAATGTTGACCTCAATACCACTAGAAACTACAATTAATATTGTGTGCATATTTTTGATCAACTCTAAATCAATATTAGTAATTTCAGCAGATACTTCTGCATTCTTAAAAAAACGTCTTGCAGTATTCCCATCATTAGAGTTACCAAAACCAGGTTTTGGTTGATCAATGATCAATCCCGTTCTCTTTTTAAATTCGCGTTGAATACGACTTTTAGTTTCAGCAATAATTTTTTTTTCTTCGTCACTTCTTGCCTGCCATTTTTGAATTGGAAGTTTATATGCCAAGTGAATAAGACATTCAAAAAATCTTATCCAGCCATGTAGGACAGACAAACCGAACTCCATGAAGTCTACGTTGGAATCTCTAGAAATCATTTGTTCAATATTGTTGAACTCCTTGCTGGTAGCGCCACATATGTAGCACTTTTGTGTGGACTTTGTGTCTGTAATCGCGTTACACACTTTACCGTCAATCATAACGAGAATTAGTTTGTGGTTCACTTTTATCTTTCTTTCTCCAACTGATATTACTGTATCGATAAGAGCATTTTTTTCTGTCTCCACTCTTTCTCTTTCTGTTTTAATACTGTTGACCGTTTCTTTCATAAATTCAATTTTTAATGGCCTGCAAAACCTAGTTGAAGACGGTCGAGGATTATGCCAAATGATTTTGTTTTTACAAACTAATTTTAATGGTACAATTGACGTAACAAATACAGAAGAATCAGATGCATTACTGTCATGAAAGGCTTGTTTGTAAGAACTATGCCCTGAACTTCCGTCAAAGCCCCACTTAGTGTATAAAGTAATTTTTTCGATTTCTTCGTTGTCTAACGAATTTAAATCTGCATTTTTAACCGACAAAAGGCGTTCAGTGGTATGATCCAATATTCCTTGTAGGCTAACTTGCGCTGATGTTTCAGAAATTTTCATTTGTTCTCCCTTTGGGTAACATTTTTTCTTAGCTCTTTGGACCAATTTATATGATGGAAATTTCTCAGGTGCAACCTTTCTAATAACATTATATTGGTGGCGACTTAGCTTCGCTTCTACCAAAACGGACAGAGCTTCATCCGGAGTTAACTGCTGTGGTGGTACCTGTTCTATACTTTTTCGATATTTTTTGGCTTTTGTTGGAGATGATATTATTTCCTTAACAATTTTCGACTCATCTATTTTTCCAGCAGCTCTCAAGCTCATTTGTGTGGCGTAAGCCAAAACAGGCAAAGAAATTTGATCTCTTATGTCTTTACATTTCTTAACTTTTGTTTTTTCTTTGCACTCTTCAAATAAGAGATCATTGCGACCTCTTTTTTGTTGTGGTTCTGGTGGTGGACTGAATGAGATTGAGGCATCCAGCCAATTCTTATTATTTTTTACAAAAATTTCATTCTTTCTATGACATTTTTGCCACCGAATCTCATAGCTAGAGCAAAAATTATGAAACCTTGTCATAAAATCTACCATATCCGAAGGGTCGACACGTTTTATTACTTCCCATCTCAAAAGTTTAAATTTATCCTGAAGTGATTTAGGTTCTGCACTCCTCATAAAATTATGCAACTCATGACGAGGAATGAAAATTGTTTTGGGACATGTTCCTAAAATTAATAAGATTTCTATTCGTTTAAAATTTGCAAAAAGTAATTCCTTTAACCCTGTACCGAATAATTTACACTTTCACAACACTTTAAATATGTAACATCACATCACAAACCATTGACAGCTAAAACAATAAATAAACGTGTCAGTACCGAATCAATAATACCCTACGGATGGATAGAAATTCTTAAAAATGTATTATCATTATTTTAGTAGATTAATATCACCAGCTTAAAACAATATTAAAACTTTACTCGTATGATGCATGTATATGACCAACAGTTATTATGTAGGACTCAAATAAATGACAATAATAAATAGGGATGGGAGCGTGACCTCCTTCAATTTTTCAAAATAGTGCACTTGTGCCATATACAATTTTCTAATAATTTAAAATTAACAAATGTTTAAGTAAAATTCATTGAAATATCATAAACACATGTAAAATAATTTAATTAGTTTTATTCATAGTAAATAAACCCAACATACGCAATCACGTGAGCATGCGTGAATTAAAGTTACTCACGCCCCCATCTCTAATTAACAACACATTTTTTTAGCTACAATAACAACTACTATAACGAAAATAATGACAAAACAAAGTAAAAACAACTTGATGTTTTGTTTTTTTTTTTTTTCATATTTGTGGATTTTTAGCATCTTGAGTTATTTCACAAAAACAAGCATAACTCAAAAATCGCAAAAAATCGCAAAAAAATATTTTGGGGTTTATTAGTTGAGATCTGATATTATACCACTATATAGACGATTTTACGCAAGCTCACGAACAAAGTTGTTGAAACTCCATATATAAATCAAAAATAGCCCATTTTTGGGCTAATTTTATTTTATTAACATTTAATATTTTTAAAACATTTATTTAAACAAAAAAACATGTACTATATAGTAAACTACCTGAAGTTGACGGTTCCATTATAAAAATTTAACTTTTAGAAGTATTAATAGAAAAAATTATCAATTGAAATATCAAAATTTTTCTTTTTTTCAATATGCACAAAAAAAATAACAATTATTCAACTTTAAGTGCTCACTTCAACTAAAGCAAACAACTTAAAAGTATAATTTTTGCAATTAGTGATGCAGAATTTTATCCACTTTCACCCGGTACCAAACACGATCATGAATTTTAAAGTTCATATTTTGAATTAATCGCCACTTTTCATTCATTTGGCCCCAATGTGCGGCGTTTCGCTGGGTCACCCCTAGGAATCGAGATATATCTTTTTTTTAACATAACTCGAGAACCACTAGTCCGATTTTGCTCAAACAATTTTAAAAAAATTAAAAATTACAATTCCTTTAATCTGTTCATATAACGTTTTTCTATATACTCAACAGTTTTGCCGGTAAAAATAAATGTTTGTTACCGCTACCATAAAAATCAATAACCTTCTGTTTATTACTTTTTTTTAATATTTTAGGCAAAAAATATTTTTTTCTTCATACATTTATTTTTACCGGCAAAACTGTTGAGTATATAGAAAAACGTTATATGAACAGATTAAAGGAATTGTAATTTTTTAAAATTGTTTGAGCAAAATCGGACTAGTGGTTCTCGAGTTATGTCAAAAAAAAGACCACCAAAGGTCAAATCGTTATATCTCGATTCCTAGGGCTTGACCCAGCGAACTTCTTTTTTACCGATATAACTTTCCCCGGTAGTTTGAACCCTTCCCGATCACTGACCCCTACCATTTGTCTCACAGTGTAATTAAATACACCCATGATGAATGGCAAATATGATATTGATTATACACAAGGGTGAGCCGACCTGTAAGGACAAAAAATTGTGCCATCGATTTTTCGATAGCTTTTGGCATGAGAAAAAATAAATTTCCACTAAGACATTTGAAAAAAATCATTTTCGAGGCGCCCAAATCGGATAATTTTTTTTAACAAACCAAATTTAAAAATCCTTAAAAATTAACACGTTAAAAAGATTGATTTTTCGACAAAAACTCGTCCAAAACATCAAGAAAAACATTTTTTTTGGGAAAACTGCTATCGCCATCGTTTTTAGCGTACAATTTCATCTCGGAAAGGTAATATTTAAAAAAAAAATTAAATCAGCCGATTTTTTTTATTACACACAGAAATCAGATTCGTAGTTCCAACCGAATTTTTCGCCAACCGAATTTTTGTAGTTCCAGGTACAATCACTTTTATTTATTTTTAATACCATTGTAACTACCGAAATTTATTTACAATTTTTGAATTTTTGTTGTGTTAATAGATTACTTTAATGTTTGTGGATTATAAATTCTAAAATAGAAAAACACGTTCCACAAAATTTATTTAAGAATTAAAATTTTTTAATGTCGCTAACTGGAATCGAACCGGCGACCCTCCGCTTGTCAGCCCATTGATTTTCTCCTAAGCTAAGCTCTATTTAATTTTTTTTAGTCAAATTTCAAATTTGAATTTCTTCAGGTTTGAATATTTTGTCTATAAATAAAATTATATCAACAACAGAAAATCAGTTGTGTTGTGTCTTTTAATTTGAATACAAAAAAAATTTAAAAAAAATTTATATCGCGAACCGGGAGAGAACCAGCGACCTTCCGCTTGTCAGCCCATTGCTTTTCCTCTAGGCTAAACTCGACGTAAATTTTTTTTGTCAAATTTCAAATTTGAATTTCTTCAGATTGAGAATTTGAACATTTTGTTTTTGAATAAAATTACATTCACAACAGAAAATCAATTGTAGCTGTATTTTGTCTCATGCCTATCAACGTTAAGTATTTAAAGCAAATCTACGATTAACCGATTGTAGTATAAAAAGTTTTAAACAGGTTATGTTTATAATTTTTCCGTTACAATCGAACGTACGTTAGCAAAAGTATTTAGGACGTAACGCGAATAAGTTACATTAGATGTGAAAATGGATAAACGTTGAGTTTTTAACGTTGATAATTATCCGTGTTGAAAGTTAACGTGCATACAAAAAGTATTGTGTTAGTTTTCGTCTGAAACACGTTTTTATGCACTTTGAGTTTTTTTTATGAGTTAACGGATATAGTTAAGTCGAAAACACAGCTTGTGTCTTTTAATTTGAATCAATAAAAAAATTATTTAAAAAAAAAAGTAATGTCTTGGTTGAGGTTTGAACTCAAATCTCTAAGGCTATAAGGCTAGTTGTTGTCTAAATTAGAATTTAAATATGCATATGTATGAAACGAAAAAATATGATAGATTTCAAAATTTTATTATGATAAATAAAATTTCTGTTCCTTGTTTCAATATATTATTACAATTACCAAAATAATGGAAATTAATGGTTAAAGCTACTAAGGTTGAAAAAAAAATTTTAAATTGATTGGAAAAACTAATACTTTGGATAGAGTGATCGATTTTATTGAAACACAACTGATACTAGATTTTTGTTGCCGATATTTTATTCAAATGACTAAATATTCGATAAATTCGTGGTTGTTGGTATTGAAGTTAATGTGGAAGTTGGTATTTTTTCAATATTGCTTAGAAAAGCCAATATTTTGGATAATATGACAGTGTTTTGGTTCATCATATATATTTTCTATTCACAAATAAATATAACTTTCCTGATGATGAATTTTAAATAACTGCAATTAAAATTATTGAATAATGAAAAAATGTCGTTGGTTCCGATAGAATTTCAACTAATTTATTTTCTGTGTGTACCTATTAAAAAACCCTTAAAAATAAAAGTTGAGAAAAAGTCAAAAAATTTGGGCGCCTCGAAAATATTTTTTTTTAATATGTCGTAGTGGAAGTTTTTTCCTCATTCCAAAAGCTATTGAAAAATCGATGGCACAATATCGATTGCTAAATCGACACACCCTACTGTGCATTTATATTAGGCGTGTTCGTTTACTTGCCAGCAAAATTTTTTTGAACTGGTTACCTCTGAATCTGTTCTAGAACAGGTTTTTTTACAACAGGTTCCATGGAACAGGTTCTATAACTGATTTCTAGGTGTCAAAATGAAAGGCATCACTGTCGCAGAACCAGTTCTATAACTGGTTCTAGAACCGTTTCTTTGCATCTGACAATTTTGCTGGGTTACTACAAGTTACTACTTTTACTACAGCTAGAAAAATTCAATACAAAAAGTAAACAAAACTTTCCAATTGTACCTGTACCCTAATTTTGGAAAATTTAAAAATCTTGTTGCCATTTTTATAATTTTTTTTAGTTAAACATTTGCTAAGGAAAGCCTCATATGTTCATAACGCAAATGTTTGTGTATGAGCGTATCTTGAATAAATACTGGTTGGCTTATGTAGATAAATACTCACATTATAATTTGAAATCATATGAAAAAGCTTATTAAATATACAAAAAAGCCAACTTTTGCAAAAAAGAAAAAAACGAATAAAGAAGTTGAGGACGATTGTATCCTACACCCTACTCTAGTTCGGTTGAAATTCAACTACTATTTTAATTTTTTAATTTAAACAATTTTCTATAAAAGGGCAAATAAAAATGAAATCAGTAAGATATTTTCATTTTTCATGTATTTATCTAGAATATTGTTCTACCTCAAGTCCAAATTCTAATATGATATTGTCATATTAGATTTTATTTGTTTACAAATGTTATTGACAACGAACACACAAACATACATATAAATAGTACCCAAAGGATACTTTTATGTAATTGTTGCTTTCAAAAAGCAGTTGATTTATGGCTGGTTTTACCAAATCAGACAGTTCATATACGAAAGTAAAAAATTCTCGTCCCGTTGAATTTTATACCTTATGTAATGTCTCGGTTTGTGTATTAAAGCTAATATTTTCTTATTGCGGACAACTGAAGAGTTGGAATGATGCCCACGAGACAATTGTATTGTCTTTCATGAAAATTATCAATCTTTTTTGAAACAACAAATAAAATCTAATATCACAACATCATATTAGAATTTGGACTTGAGGTAAAACAATATTCTAACTAAATATATAGAAATATAGAAAGTCCGAAAAAACAATTTTTGTATTTTTTAATGCAAAAATTAAAAATAATTTAGATTTTTCCTAATTTTAAATGTTAAGAAAACCACTAATGGATATATGCTTATATAACTATATGTCTGGCAACGGTAACTAGTTACTTTCTTTACTACTTTTGTATGGTGATGTCTCGCAAAATAATGAGTTATGCTTACACACCAGAGAACTGCAACTGCTGCATGCAAAACCATCATACGTACTCAACACCCGAATAAACATTCGTTTTTGTTCAAGCGCCGAATATACTCAAATACACATATTCATTGCTGATTTTAAATCAATCAAACCAAGTGATTTTTTTTTACATCATTGATTTAATCATTTGTCGCTTTCATACCATTAATTTCATTCATATTCGTTCGGATCAACGATGATTATTTTGATGTAGAATAAAATCAGAAAAAACAAAAATGAACGCGTTTGAGTTTATTCATGATTGCAAACAAATAAAAAGAAATAATTTCATAATAATAAAGAGGGGGAAACACATTTAATACACATACATTCCCATTTTAAAACAATAAGATTTTTTTTTATTTGTTTTTATTTTATAAAACAACTAATACTTTGATTTATTCATGTAAGTTCAAATGTTCGATCAGTTTGATATTATTTAACAGTGAGTTTTTTTGAGCGATTAAATGTGAATAAAACATGTTCTACAGACGACTCAAACTGATCCGAACTACTCGTTCAACTGCATGATAGTGATTTTATTCAACACTGAATATTGATGGGCGATTAAATGTGAATAAGAATTTTAGCTAATGATTAAATCAAGAAAAAAGTTGATTTTGCAGTTCTCTGTTACACACCCGTATATCGTCAAATGAAAATCAAAAAAGCCGTAAGTTAGTTCTAAAAAATTTTACATGAGAAGCTAAAAACTTCCTAAAATGAAAAAACCAAATTTTATCAAAATTTTATCCAAAATGACCCATTTTGGAAAAAAGTGTATTACTATTAAAAATTCCCAAAATTCGAAATTTTTGCAAAAAATTATCTTTTATTTCCTTTGTTCATTTAATATAGCCAAAATGATTCATACATGGAATTTTGACTTCAGCGGATATCATTAACCCACTTTAGCCTGGAATCCAAAATGACCCACGAATTAGATAAAAATGCAAAAATGTGTTTTTTTTTTTCAAATTAATTTTAAAGATTTTTTAATTTGCCTAATTTGGAGATGTCGATTGCTATTTGTACCACATAATAGTTGATATTAAAGAAAAAAAAAAAAAAAATAAATTGGAAAAATGATAATCCGAGTTTGTGTTTGGAGCGACTGCTTTCCAGGACATTCTACAAAAATTGCTCATTTTGACAAAAATTTAACAAAATCTTAATGTTTTCATCAAAGTTTATGTATTTTTTGGAAAAGTATCACTTAAATTTGTTAAAACTATAATTATACCCTACACCACTATGTGGTCAGGGTATTATAAGTTTGTGCTGATGTTTGTAACACCAAAAAAACCTTATAGTATAACCTTATAGTATACCGATCGGTTCAGAATTTTTTTTATTTCGATTTAACGATGTCCGTCTGTCCGTCCGTCCGTCCGTCCGTCGGTCTGTTTGTCTGTCCATGCAATCTTTTGCGCACTCTACAGGTCGCAAATATTAAGATATTTTGATGAAATTTGGTACGCAGACCTACGTTGGCCCAAGGACGAACAGGTTTGATTTTGGTGAACATCGGTCCATGTTTAGACCTAGTGCCCATAAAAGGGTCCTTCCAAAATTATACTGTTTATACGCTGCAGGTCGCAAATATTAAGATATTTTGATGAAATTTGGTACATTGACCTATGTTGGCCCAAGGACGAAGTCTATAGATTTTGGTGAACATCGGTCCATGTTTAGAACTAGTGCCCATATAAGGGTCCCCCCAAAATTGGCTTGGTTACAAACTGCAGGTCGCAAATATTAAGATATTTTGATGAAATTTGGTACATAGACCTATGTTGGCCCAAGGACGAAGCCTATTTATTGTGGTGAACATCGGTCCATGTTTAGAACTAGTGCCCATATAAGGGTCCCCCCAAAATTGGCTTGGTTACAAACTGCAGGTCGCAAATATTAAGATATTTTAATGAAATTTGGCGCGCTGACTCACATTATAGAAAATTTTGACACAAGCCCCATTTTAACCCATTCGAATTTCGGATCCAAACAATACACCAGAGTGGTGTAGGGTATTGTATAGTCGGCATGCCCGACTTTAACCTTTTTACTCGTTATCTTTACATTTGTTTAAAAACTCGTTAACCCTTAGTGGCCTGGGTTCAGAAAAGACCCATGAAACTTAATATTAATTATGACTACGAGATTTTTACGCCTTTAAATTTGACAAAAAAAATCTCAACTGGATAAAAATTATTATTTTATGTCACATGATCCATGTAGGGTTAATTTTTATACTTTCGGCCAAAAACGACCCACTAGGAAATTTACAGAATAACACCTTTCATAATTTTCGAAAAAATATCTCTACAAATGGATCAAAAAAATCTTTTTTCCACTTGATAAAAGTTGTCATTTTGTGTAACTTAATCCATATAGGGTTAATGTTTTTACTTTTCGGCAAAAAAAACCAACTTGGAAATTTAGAATTTTGGCAACTTTTTATAGTAATAAACTTTTTTCCCAAAATGGACCATTTTCGACCAACTTTCAGCACGGGTTAACGTTTTCCAAAAATAAAAAAATCTCTTCCTTCCATTTGGAACCATTTCCAATAAAACTGTGGGATGTAATGAACGAAAATCGACAAATCGCTATTTTAAGGGACAGTCTAATGTTTCATAGTGTAGTTAATTCATTGAAGCCATTATTTAAATAATTATTCTTTTTAGTCATGTCAATTAAATTAAAAAAAGGGAAAAAAATCTCAATAATTTGTAGGAAAAAATTTACTTTGGAATTTTTCATTACTCGTTTATTCATCTTTTGTCGTTATCATGTCATCTCTTATATGCCTTCATATTAAATTTTTTTTTTCTTCTAGTTTTTTTTTTTTTTTTTTTTGTTGATAATTTTTTATTAGTTTTTCTTTTTCTTTTAACTCGGAAACTTTACAATGATTAACTCTTTAGCCACTTTATCTACATAGTTTATTTTGTTGTTGTTTCTATTCCTTATCACAGTTTGTAGGTAGAAAAGTGTTGTTAATATTGTTGACTTTTTTAAGTATCTTGGTGTGCATAATTTTGTTTTTACTTTTTTCATTCTAGTCACTCAAGAATTAAGTCACTGCAAAAATACGCTTTTAAATAAAAAAACAAAAGCGTAGTTCGCAAAATTAGTGGGAAAGAGGGAATATGTGTTTACAGCATAGTTAGACTGTGAAATGTAATTTAATATTAATTATAATCTAATGTTTCTCACTTGTTAATTATTCCAGACTATGATTACTTCAACCACCTATTTGCTAAGCGTAATGGTATGCTCTAAATTTTATTCCTTTCATGCCACGCTGAATATTATTAAAATAAAAGATTTATATACTTTTGGGCTGCCTATAAACATACTTCCATGAGATAAAAGTATTTACACTGAAAGACCAATATATATAAGGTCTATATATAAAGTATCGGTTCAATTAAAATCATTATTAAGTAGGTTTGAGGTTAAGAAGAAGAATAAACATTTTTGCAAAGTTATAGACACATTATTAATTTGCAAATCAGACTAGATCTAGTTTCTGCCTTTTTTCCCGTTTTCCCCTTTATGGGCAGGCTTCATCAGTGATTTTTCATTAAATTTTATTATTATTTATATTTTATTGTCAGATTGTCTCTATATGATAATTTTTTCAACAACCTGTCGGCTGTAGGAATCGAACCCATGCATTCTTACATTACAAACGTAACTATACTAGAGTTCGACAGCTTAGGCATCTCACCCACGTAAGGCCTTGGCTATAGTGTGGCTCATTCATAGTTTTCTTTCGTATTCAGCTTTCTGTTATTATTTTTACTCTCAGAAATGATCCAACTAACACACAAACATTCTACTTAAATTTTTTGCTTATCTTCTTATCTCCTCCTTGTCACCTTTTTCGCAAATGTTGCCACTTTTATTGATTTTTATCACAATATAATTAAATTCCCATTGCCTAGAATTAAATAGCCAACAATGTTCATTATATTTCAATTTTTTCTTACTGTCTCTGCTATTTTTCAAAAAAAAAAAAATGCCTACAATTTTATGACTAAATTTGAATTTCTCGTTAAGAATACAAAGGAATTAATTTAATAAAAAATCAAACTTTGCTTTTCTGTCCACTTTTTTTTCAGTTCAGTGCAATGTCTACTGTAAACTTTCAATCTTTTCTAATTTGTTTTGAATTTTATTTCTAAAAAAAAAAAAAACAATTCTTAATAGACTCTAAACCAGACATGACATAAAAAAATTTAACAGAAAAACATATCGTTGAACGGCCTGCAAAATGACACATGTGTTTTTTACAAGGACCGGAAACTTTTTAATTTTTGGTTTTTATCAAATATAATTATCGTAAAAGTATTAAAATAAAAATTCAAACGTACAAAAAAATAAAAAGAAAGAAATATTTAATTACAAATACTCCTTATGATGAAAATAAAAAAATTTTTCTGTTTCAATTTTTTTTCCAAAAAAAAAAAAAAAAAAAATAAATAGATAAAAAAAGAAACGTTTTTTGTATTGGTAACAAAAAATTGTTTCAACAACCCAGTGTAGAAACGGTAATGACATATTATTATTTTTTGGAGTACCAGTAATGACACCCACTTACCTTCTGCATAAATATTACATGTCGATATAGCTCAGATGGTAGAGCTGTTGACTGGCAATCTGCAGACCCAGGTTCGATTCCCGCACCAGCAAATTTTATTTAAAAAAAAAAAATACAATAAAAAATATTTTTTTTTTTATTTATTTTTTAGAAAATCTATTTTTAGACTCATTATTTTTGTCAGTACTGGTAAGCACATAGGTAACGATATATTTTTTGATTTTTCGTATGCTGGTGTGTAACGACAACTCATTATTTTTCGCGACATCGCCATATAAAGGTAATAAGAAATGTAATAACAAAAGTAAGTAGTTACCATTACCAAGTATGTAGTTACATAACCACATATCTGGTAATGATTTTCTACATTGGGAATTTGAAAAAAAAAATATAGATATAAATATATTTTTTTTAAATTTTCTTTTGCTGTAAATTTTGTTTAATTGTAGCATTTAAAAAATAAGGTTTTGATATTTTGCCGTTTTGCAAATCTTTTTTCAGCGACATTTTTTCGCGATTTGTTTTTTGCAACTAGCCACCGAACTTTGTTCCGCAACTAAAAAATTGCAAAATATTGGCGGAAAGCGAAAAGAGGCTTTATGGTAAAAAAATTGTATTAAAAAACCTTATCAGCGATTTTCATTCTGCAAAGAAATATACTGATGTAAGAATTTTCCTTTTTGGAAATTTTTTCCCGCGAATTTTTTTTCGCGATTTTCTTTTAATTATCCACCAAACTTTGTTGTAGGAAATGGGTATTGTATTCTCTAGATTTGATATTTAACAAATCCGTATCTATAAAACCGCGAAATTTTGGCGGAACGCGAAAAAAGACTTTATGGTACAAAAATTGTATTGAAAAACCTTATCAGCGATTGTCATTCTATATTGATCTAGGAATTTTCCTTTTTGCAAATTTTTTTTCCGCCGCTTTTTTCGCAATTTTTTTTGCAATTAGCCACCAAACTTTGTTGTATGAAATAGTTATTATAGTCTCCAGATTTCATATTTAACAAAACCGCACCTAAAAAAAAACGAGAAATATTGGCGAAACGCGAAAAGAGACTTTATGGTAAGAAATTGTATTGAAAAACCTAATCAGCGATATTCATTCTGCAACCAAATATACTGATGTAAAATTTTTGCATCATTAATTCATTTGCAGATTGTACTGAAACTAAAATTTTATAAATTGAAAAATAAACTATTTTTCTTAATAAAGAAACTTTTTTTCCACTTTTTTTTTCTACAAAAAAAGCTTTTCTTTTTTTTGTACAAAAACTTTTTTTTATTTTTTTTTTTTTTTTGTTTCGAGTTGAAAATAAAAAAAAAAATATCATTTGTATAAAAATACCATTTGTAAACTTTTTTTCTTTTTTTTTTAAAGATATATTTTCAATTTTAGATGAATATAAAAAAAAAATAATTTAGAAATTTACTTTATTTTGAACAGAATACTTTTTTACTTCTTGATGAAAACTTAAAAATAAAGTTTTTTGTTTATAAAATCCGGTGCCTGATTTTTTAATAGGTTTTCAGGAGAGCGAAAAAACTGTTACAAAATCTACTTTTAAGATATTTTTTTGGCATCATATGCCTTAATGATGATTTTACTAAATAAGGTCGTGAATCATTAAGGCATATGATGCCAAAAAAATATCTTAAAAGTAGATTTTGTAACAGTTTTATCGCTCTTCTGAAAATCTATTAAAAAACAGATGTGACAGTTTGCAGGCCGGTCGACGATATAAAAGAATAATTAAATACGGCGTGATGAAAAAGTTTGTAATTTTACTTTTTCATAGCCTGAAAATTGGTAATGCTCTTTTTCCTTTTTACGATGATATTCCGTAAATCTTTGAAAGAAAATGAAGAGTCAACTTTTAAGTAAACTAAAATCACATAGCAACTACCCTAATTTAGTTGCAATAAGTGATATCGGTTGGAGCAACTGAATTAAAATTTGGTTGAAAAAAATTATGTTGTCACAAATGAATTGTTATTAGACTGTATGAAGGAAAAAATCTAATTTTAATTAAAAATTATTTATATTCGATTAAAATTTTTCATTAAATTTTAATCCATTAAAGAATTTCTTGTAACAACCCAGTGTGACATATGGTTACGTAACTTTATCCCTGTTAATGGTAACTTGTTACTTTCCTTATTACATTTCTTATTGCTTTTGTATGGCAATGTAGCGCAAAATAATAAGTTATACTTACACACTAGCATAGGAAAAATCTGAAAATTCGTTGGGTGACAAAATATTGGCGACTTTTACAAAATTTTGATTTTTCTGATATAATTTTTTTTGTAAAATTACTCTTTGGCATGTTCTTCATAAAAATAAAACAAACTTGTTAAATAATGCACAATAGAATTTAAGCAAAAATGAAACTGAAAAATTACACTGTGAGACAAATGGTAGGGGTCAGTGATCGGGAAGGGTTCAAACTACCGGGGAAAGTTATATCGGTAAAAAAGAAGTTATACGTGTCCGGGCGTTTCGCTGGGTCACCCCTAGGAATCGAGATATATCGATTTGACCTTTGGTGGTCTTTTTTTGACATAACTCGAGAACCACTAGTCCGATTTTGCTCAAACAATTTTAAAAAAATTAAAAATTACAATTCCTTTAATCTGTTCATATAATGTTTTTCTATATACTCAACAGTTTTGCCGGTAAAAATAAATGTATGAAGAAAAAAATATTTTTTGCCTGAAATATTAAATAAAAGTAATAAACAAAAGGTTATTGATTTTTATGGTAGCGGTAACAAACATTTATTTTTACCGGCAAAACTGTTGAGTATATAGAAAAACGTTATATGAACAGATTAAAGGAATTGTAATTTTTAATTTTTTTTTAAATTGTTTGAGCAAAATCGGACTAGAGGTTCTCGATTTATGTCAAAAAAAAAGATATATCTCGATTCCTAGGGGTGACCCAGCGAAACGCCGGGACACGTATAATTTGTTTTTGACCGATATAACATTTCCCGTTGGTTTCATCCCATCCCGATTTTGACTGTCGCATAGTGTTATCGTTGATTTTATGGCATGACAAAATAATGCAAACGTTTAAGGATTTATTGATTTTAGCTTCATAAATGGAAGTTAAAATGACGAAGTATTTGTAAAATATTGGTAGTTATATAATAACTACTAATTTTTACAATTATTTGGCTACTTTTGTTTAGAAAAATTAGCATTATAATTATATAAATAAAATATTTATTGATTGTTTTTTGTTAAATTTGAGAACATACAAGTAATTTACAGAGAATAAAAATTAAAAAATTCGATAAGGCCATTAAAATAGAATACGTATTTTTGGTCACGCTACAGACCCATCTTCAGTATCCATGCCTTTATGGGTTAATAATTGATAATGATCTATTTATATTGACTGCGCAACAAATAAACAAATGTAAATACAACTCAATTAGACTAACATCAATGAAATTTTAACAATGCTATTTTTATTCGCTGTTATTACGGTTTTTGCTTTGAACTTTAATTCTGTTTAACTCTGATCGGCAGCTTTTGAATCAGAGATTTATTGAACGACAACGAACCGTTAATTTTAAATTTTGAATGCATATTTTAATTATTTTAGGTTAAACATACTTAATAATATTAAAGGATTTGCAAAAACAAAAAACATTTTTTGCGGATTTAAAACCCAAAAATACATTTAATTGCTCTTTAGTAACAAAATTAATTTGAAAGTTCTGTGAATTTATCCATTACACTGTGAGACAAATGGTAGGGGTCAGTGATCGGGAATTCTTCAAACTACCGGGGAAAGTTATATCGGTAAAAAAGAAGTTATACGTCTCCCAGCGTTTCGCTGGGTCACCCCTATGAATCCAGATATATCGATTTGACCTTTGGTGGTCTTTTTTTGACATAACTCGAGAACCACTAGTCCGATTTTGCTCAAACAATTTTAAAAAAATTAAAAATTACAATTCCTTTAATCTGTTCATATAACGTTTTTCTATATACTCAACAGTTTTGCCGGTAAAAATAAATGTATGAAGAAAAAAATATTTTTTGCCTAAAATATGAAAAAAAAGTAATAAACAAACGGTTATTGATTTTTATGGTAGCGGTAACAAACATTTATTTTTACCGGCAAAACTGTTGAGTATATAGAAAAACGTTATGTGAACAGATTAGAGGAATTGTAATTTTTAATTTTTTTAAAATTGTTTGAGCAAAATCGGATTAGTGGTTCTCGAGTTATGTCAAAAAAAAGATATATCTCGATTCCTAGGTTGACCCAGCGAAACGCCGGGACACGTATAACTTGTTTTTGATCGATATAACATTTCCCGTTGGTTTCATCCCATCCCGATTTTGACTGTCGCATAGTGTTATTAAAATAATAGTAGTAAAATTTTGTAAAAATTGCAGTTAGAGCTTGACATTTTGTAAGTAGATTTGGTAAAGTACTGAAACATTTAAATTTTAATAGCAATGCAGTTTTAAAAATATCTGAAAAAAGTAGTTATCAATCTTGGACTAGAAAAAGGCTTAAACTATAAGTTCATAAGCAAATAAAGCTAAATAAGACTGATACTGGATTTTAGAGAGCTGATAGGAAATAACTGATATCTGAATGCCTCGAAAAACCATCAAATCTGGTCTGGCAGATTCAGTATATTGTTTCCTTATTTCATGTATCCCAAATCAATTTAAAAGACCAAGTTGGACTTTTGTTGTTGCAAGACAAACGAGTGCAAAATACTAGACCCCAAATGAACAATTAAAAAAACAAAATTCGGCGATGTCTATATATTGTTGGGACGGTTTCCAGTGGACAAGTAATTAACAAGATTTATATAAAAAAGGATATCGTAGCCGAAATATGATACTAACGTATTCCAGGTGACATATTTAGTGGAAAATTTATTTTTTGGAGGAAATCAACCCTCTAGTCTGGAGACCATGCACAATTTCAGCAATTAATATAATTGTAAAATTCATATGCCAGCATGTCTAAGTCAATGCGTTTGTTGTTTTCTTGTCTACGGTGGCCTATGCTTTTTCTCCTTATATTAATTGATCAGACCACATATGCTGGGGACGGTGACCAAAAGCACAACTTTCAAGCTATAAATAAATAAGTGGTTATAATCTAATAAAATTGTGTTTGGAAATGGTTTCTCGATCTCGATCCCGAGAAATAACGCATTAATATCCATCGATAATCAATTACGGTCAGGAAATAGAACAAATTTTCCAAATCCCAAGAACCTAAACTAATTATTTTGAGTGGCTAAAAGTTCATTTGGATACCCAGGAAAATTTTCTGCTCCAAAGAATCGGTTGTAGAATAGCTGCTTTTCCTTTACAACCCCTTCTACTGTCGATTCTAACACCGATTATTATACCCTACACCACTATGTGGTCAGGGTATTATAAGTTTGTGCTGATGTTTGTAACACCAAAAAATATTGGTCGTAGACCCACCTTATAGTATACCGATCGGTTCAGAATTTTTTTTTATTTCGATTTAACGATGTCCGTCTATCCGTCCGTCCGTCCATCTGTCTGTCTGTCTGTCTGTCTGTCTGTCTGTCTGTCTGTCTGTCCATGCAATTTTGTGCGCACTCTACAGGTCGCAAATATTAAGATATTTTGATGAAACTTGGTACGCAGACCTATGTTGGCCCAATGACGAACAAGTTTGATTTTGGTGAACATCGGTCGATGTTTAGACCTAGTGCCCATATAAGGGTCCTACCAAAATTATATTGTTTATACGCTGCAGGTCGTAAATATTAAGATATTTTGACGAAATTTGGTACACAGACCTACATTGGCCCAATAACGCAGCCTATTGATTTTGGTGAACATCGGTCCATGTTTAGACCTAGTGCCCATATAAGGGTCCTACCAAAATTATAATGTTTATACGCTGCAGGTCGCAAATATTAAGATATTTTGATGAAATTTGGTACATAGACCTATGTTGGCCCAAGGACGAAGCCTATTGATTTTGGTGAACATCGCTCCATGTTTAGAACTAGTGCCCATATAAGGGTCCTACCAAAATTATACTGTTTATACGCTGCAGGTCGCAAATATTAAGGTATTTTGATGAAATTTGGTACATAGACCTATGTTGGCCCAAGGACGAAGCCTATTGATTTTGGTGAACATCGCTCCATGTTTAGAACTAGTGCCCATATAAGGGTCCCCCAAAATTGGCTTGGTTACAAACTGCAGGTCGCAAATATTAAGATATTTTAATGAAATTTGGTGCGCTGACTCACATTATAGAAAATTTTGACACAAGCCCCATTTTAACCCATTCGAATTTCGGATCCAAACAATACACCAGACTGGTGTAGGGTATTGTATAGTCGGCATGCCCGACTTTAACCTTTTTACTCGTTTTTGTTTGAAATTGTCTCAAAAGCATCCACTTCTATACCTCCAAAGTGGAACAGGTTGCCATAGAATCGGTTCTGGAACTAGTTCTAGAACAGATTCTACGTCAGTCACACCTTCCATATAGGATCTCAGGAACTAATTCCGGTACCAGATCCATGGAATCGGTTGCAGTGGAGCCAGTTGTAGAATGGATGTGTTTGGCTACCGATTGTAAAAACAATTTTCCTAGGTATTATCAACAATTTAGTTGATGCAATATCTTGGCGTTATAAAGCAGTTCTGAAAAAATAACAAATATCCAATAAAATTCTAAACCTTAAAATTTGAGCTTTATTTTTAACTTCACTATGGTGAAAGTTTCCAATGTTTTGCCAGTCATTTTTTTTTTCTGAAATTTAGCTTTTTGTTTCAATATTTTATTTTATGTTAATAGGCAAAATGTACAAATAATCAGATTAATAAAAAACGTTTTTCATTTTTACAACCAAAATATTACAATTGAAAAAAAAAAAAAATATTTTTAAAAGTTTCCGTTGTATTGTCACTCATTGTATGTCACTACATATATTAGGGTGGGTCGATTTAGCAATCAATATAGTGCTATCGATTTTTCGATAGCTTTTGGCATGAGGAAAAAAAAGTTCCACTACGATATATCAAAAAAGTAATTTTCGAAAAAATGATATCGCCATCGTTTTAAGCGTAGAATTTTACCTTGGATAGGACATATTTGCAAAATTTGAAATCGGCTAATTTTTTTTTTTCATTTTTTGCGCGTTAAGATCGATTTTTCCACAAAAACTAGTCCAGAACCTCAAGAAAAACATTGTTTTTGGAAAATCTGCTATCGCCATCGTTTTTAGCGTACAATTTCACCTTAGAAAGGTAATATTTAAAAAAAAAATTAAATCAGCCGATTTTTTTTATTACCTACTAAAAAAACCTTAAAAATAAAAGTCGAGAAAAAGTCAAAAAATTAAGGCGCCTCGAAAATGACTTTTTTGATATGTCGTAGTGGAAGTTTTTTTTCCTCATGCAAAAAGCTATCGAAAAATCGATGGCAAAATATCGACAAATTTTTGTCCGTACAAATCGGCCCACTCTAACATGTATGATTGCCCGTGTTACAAAAAAAAAAAAAACAATGAGTCTAAAAATAGATTTTCGAAAAAACAAGTCTTATAAAAAAAATTGGTTTTAATTGTAATTTTTTTTTTTTAGCAAAATCTACTAGTGCCGGAAATCGAACCTGGAACGACAGATTGTCAGTATATAGCTCCACTATCTAAGCTATATAGACATGTTATATTTGATAGATTAACACATAATTGACCTACTGCGCACAGGTATCCTTATGCACCAACATACAAAAAATACAAAAATATGAGGTTACATGTACTTTCTAGTCTTAAAAAATTATTGAGTCTAAAAATAAATTTAAAAGAAATTTACCAAAAGATCTAGAACATTAATTTTTATTTGAAATAAAGATAAAAATAAGTCATTATTGGCAGCACATAGTTTTTTGTTTTGAAATAATGAAAACCGTAACTAGTTATTAGTAACTCATTCTTATACGTTTTAAAATAATGCACAAAATAAGTCGCAGTCATTACTGGTAGTCCAAAATATAATGACTTGTCATTAAAGTTTCTACACTGGGATAGTAAGATAACATTGTTGAATTCATCGCGTACATTTTTAGTGACAGCAAACGGTTTAACTTTTGACATTTACAAAATACATTTGAAATTAGCAACAGCACGATAACATTTCCAGCCAGTTTTATTCTAACTAAAATCAAAATAACAACAACATAACTAGAAGAAGCATTTGATCACGATGTCAGAAAAAACATAAAATATACAGAACTTGACTTTTAATCCCAGATCCCATTTTTTAAATATAAAACTCAAAAAATTGTAGTTTTCCTATGTAAATTTAATAAGGAAAACTTGCTGGTCCTACACACAGAAAACAGATTCGTAGTTCCAACCGAATGTTTCGCCAACCGAATTTTTGTAGTTCCAGGTACAATCACTTTTATTTATTTTTAATACCACTGTAACTACCGAAATTTATTTACAATTTTTGAATTTTTGTTGTGTTAATAGATTACTTTAATGTTTGTGGATTATAAATTCTATAAATAGAAAAACACGTTCCACAAAATTTATTTAAAAATTAAAATTTTTTTGTCGCTAACTGGGATCGAACCGCCGACCCTCCGCTTGTCAGCCCATTGCTTTCCCTCTAAGCTAAGCTCTATTAAAGTTTTTTTAGTCAAATTTCAAATTTGAATTTCTTCAGGTTTGAATATTTAGTCTGTAAATAATATTATATCAACAACAGAAAATCAGTTGTGTCTTTTAATTTGAATAAAAAAATTTTTTTTTTAAATTATATCGCTAACCGGGATTGAACCGGCGACCTTCCGTTTGTCAGCAATTGCTTTTCCTCTAGGATAAACTCTACATAAATTTTTTTTGTCAAATTTTAAATTTGAATTTCTTCAGGTTGAAAATTTGAATATTTTGTTTTTGAATAAAATTATATTCACAACAGAAAATCAATTGTGTGTTTTAATTTGAATCAATAAAAAAATTATTAAAAAAAAAAAGTAATGCCTTGGTTGAGGTTTGAACTCAAATCTCTAAGGCTATAAGGCTATCTCCTGCGCCACAGATACTTACATTTAGTTGTTGTCTAAATTAGAATTTAAATATACATACATATGTATGAAAATTTTATTATGATAAATAAAATTTCTGTTCCTTGTTTCAATATATTATTACAATTACCAAAATAATGGAAATTAATGGTTAAAGCTACTAAAGTTGAAAAATGAATTTTAAATTGATTGGAAAAACTAATACTTTGGATAGAGTGATCGGTTTTATGGAAATACAACTGATACTACAGGGTCCGCCATCTAACGTTTTTTTTCAACTAGTGCTTATTTCGTGAATGGTAACACTTAGCTCATGTCTGATTTGACAGATAATTAGTTTTATCCTTCCGCTGAACGAATATGGTTGTGTGTGGTTGGTCCAGAGGCATAATTGGGCCATTTTTCTTCGAAAATGAGCAAGGAGTGGCCGTTACAGTCAATGGCGATCGTTATCGGGCCATGTTGAACGAATTTTTGTTCACAAAAATTTAAGAGGAGGATATTGGCAACATATGGTTTCAACAGGACGGCGCTACGTGCCACACAGCCGAAGTTACACTCGATGTTTTGCGCCCTATTTTTGAAGATCGCATTATCAGCCGCAGAGCTGATGTCGTTTGGCCACCTCGGATCTGCGATTTGACACCGTTGGACTATTATTTGTGGGGTGCCGTCAAAGATAAGTGTTACGCCGACAAGCCAGAGACAATTGACGCTTTAAAGGACAATATTCGTGAAGCCATTGGTGAAATACAGCTGCACACAATCGATAATGTGCTTAAAAATTGGGCCGATCGTGTAGGCTACTGCATGGCCAGCCGAGGCAGCCATATGAATGAAATTATTTTCCATTATTAACCGGAAGGATTGTACTTTCAAATAAAAAAAGAAATTTGAGAAAATATTCAGTAGTTTTTTTTTTATAGCATTTTCAAAAAAAAAGTTATTTGGCGGACCCTTTAGATTTTTGCAGCCGATATTTTATTCAAATGGCTAAATCTTCGATAAATTGGTGGTTGTTGGTATTGAAGTTAATGTGGTAGTTGGTATTTTTTCAATATTGGTTAGAAAAGCCAATATTTTGGATAATATGACAGTGTTTTGGTTCATCATATATATTTTCTGTTCACAAATAAATACAACTTTCCTGATGACGAATTTTAAGTAACTGCAATTAAAATTATTGAATGATGAAAATATTTCGTTGGTTCCGATAGAATTCCAAAAAATTTATTTTCTGTGTGTATCGAATTCTTTCAAAAGTTTTTATTCTTTGTAATTTACATGTAAAAATTGTATAATCTTTCTTTAATTTGAAAATAATTTAAACAGAAAGTGATAATAATTTATGATCTAGAGTCAAACTAAAGAACATTCATTTACCAAAAACATTTTTGGTAAATAAATTCTTAAAAAATAATATGAATATTAGTGTCCGACCGAACTCACTTTTTTAAGGCCGAACCGAAGCCGAACTTCGGCCAAAGTTACTAAGTTCGGCCGAAACCGAAGCCGAAGCCGAATACTTTTGTGTTTGAATAAAAATACAATTTCATGCAACTTTTTCAAATTCAAAAATGCGGAAACCAATTTCTAAATTGTAAAAACATAAAAAAGTTGTATTTTTCGCTCTTTAAGTAAAATTTAAGTTAAATATGTGCATATTTATAAGTTACTATACAAAATTAAAGAGCTAAATGTTGCAAAATATTGATTTATAGAAAAGTTCGGTATTCGGCCAAAATTTAGCCGAACACCGAACTTGGCCGAACATCACTTTTTGGCCGAACTCCGAAGCCGAAGCCGAATACTCGGTCGGACACTAATGAATATATTAAAATAATCGGCTTAGCCAACTTTATCGACTTAACCTTTGCAGCCGAAATAAACAGGCAACGGTAACGCGCCGACTCTGAGTTGTTCGACTTAGTTCTCTGGCGTAGTGGTGTATTAACATTTATTTTCCCCAAAACTTTGAAATAGTTGATGTGGATGGACGTGTAAGGCACGCTTCAATTTTGGACTGTACCTATTAGGTGCTCAAAATAATCGGTTGTGGCCAATCGAATTGTGGCGTAGTGGTGCTATACCTACTGTTAAAAGCTAAAAGGTTTTACAATTTTGACACAGGTTTTTATAATGTCTCCAATTACACAGTCATACATTTTAATAGCTCTTTAAATTTTTAGAATTTTTACATCCTCTTTCAAGGCTTTATCGTACATTTATAGACACATTGTTTGTGTGCATAAAGTATTAACTTGAAATTGTGTATATTCCGTATAGTTTCCTTGCATGCCAATAATACACCACTACGTGGACAGAGTATAATAAGTTTTTGCTAATATTTATACCCTACACCACTATGTGGTCAGGGTATTATAAGTTTGTGCTGATGTTTGTAACACCAAAAAATATTGGTCGTAGACCCACCTTATAGTATACCGATCGGTTCAGAATTTTTTTTATTTCGATTTAACGATGTCCGTCTGTCCGTCCGTCCGTCCGTCTGTCTGTCTGTCCATGCAATCTTGTGCGCACTCTACAGGTCGTAACTATTAAGATATTTTAATGAAATTTGGTATGCGGACCTATGTTGGCCCAAGGACGAACAAGTTTGATTTTGGTGAACATCGGTCCATGTTTAGACCTAGTGCCCATATAAGGGTCCTACCAAAATTATAATGTTTATACGCTGCAGGTCGCAAATATTAAGATATTTTGATGAAATTTGGTACACAGACCTATATTGTCCCAATAACGCAGCCTATTGATTTTGGTGAACATCGCTCCATGTTTAGACCTATTGCCCATATAAGGGTCCTACCAAAATTATACTGTTTATACGCTTCAGGTCGCAAATATTAAGATATTTTGATGAAATTTGGTACACAGACCTATATTGGCCCAATAACGCAGCCTATTGATTTTGGTGAACATCGGTCTATGTTTAGACCTAGTGCCCATATAAGGGTCCTACCAAAATTATACTCTTTATACGCTGCAGGTCGCAAATATTAAGATATTTTGATGAAATTTGGTACATAGACCTATGCTGGCCCAAGGACGAAGCCTATTGATTTTGGTGAACATCGGTCCATGTTTAGAACTAGTGCATATATAAGGGTCCCCCCAAAATTGGCTTGGTTACAAACTGCAGATCGCAAATATTAAGATATTTTGATGAAATTTGGTACATAGACCTATGTTGGCCCAAGGACGAAGCCTATTGATTTTGGTGAACATCGGTCCATGTTTAGAACTAGTGCCCATATAAGGGTCCCCCCAAAATTGGCTTGGTTACAAACTGCAGGTCGCAAATATTAAGATATTTTAATGAAATTTGGTGCGCTGACTCACATTATAGAAAATTTTGACACAATCCCCATTTTAACCCATTCGAATTTCGGATCCAAACAATACACCAGAGTGGTGTAGGGTATTGTATAGTCGGCATGCCCGACTTTAACCTTTTTACTCGTTTTAGCATATAGAAGAATTTCACTTCAAATTTAAAAAAAATTTCTCTCAAAAATTTTATTTTATTCTAGTTATTGTAATGTGAAATATTTTCCATTGCTGTACATATTTCTTGTGCTTTCTATCTAAACATTACAACCTTCTTCAATCTCAGAATTTTCGGAAGTTATGGTTGAAAAATATTACTATGTAGAAATGATAAAAGTTAGGTACCGAAACCATGGTTTTTAAAAAATGGAATTTAGTAAGCCAAACAGTTTTGAGAATCTTTTTTTTTTTCCTATTTAACTATTTAATTGAACAAAATTAATGAAAGCTCGAGTACCACCAATAATATTTTCGTGGACCACTACTATCACAAGTACCATAGTTACCCCAAGCCCGGTATGGCGTTTGTGTGAGCTATGTAAGTATGTGCATTGTGTTTATTTGCTGTACAATATTTTACGTATATTTCTCTACTCGTGCAACTTGGGTTTATTCACTGTACAAACTCGCACATATTTTACTATGCATTTGTAAACTTATTTATACACATGTATGTTATATGAACATGTGCTTCATTGTTTGTATTGCTGCAGGTAAATTTAAATATATAGTCTACTATAAACACAAACATACATATGTGCATATATTAAATAGTATATGTAGTAGTAGTTACTAAAACAAAAATTCAACACCTTGACCACAAAATTGTTTATTTAAAGTAATTGAATGTACACAAGCAAAAAAAGGCATTCAGCCAAAAACACACTTACAGTATATACAAATACGCACACACACATGAGACACATGTGAAGTACATATTAACTCATGTTCAAAACATACACTGTTGCTGCTTAAACAATAAATATGTAGTTGTGTATATGTTTTATTTTTGATGTTGACAGCTGCCAAACAAAGCTAAAACAATATACATACTCGTATATACACATACGATTCAATTTAAAAGAGATGGGAAAATATAATCTGTATATGAATACACAATAATATTGTGTTTACTTTTTATATCGTATAGTGCATAGTTAGTATGCATTAAATTAAACATTGAAAAAAAGTTTTATTTGTAAATATATTTCTGTTTTTAATATAAAACCAATATCAAATTGGAAAAATAGTTACTATAAAAAATCTATTTCGATTTTAGATTTTATTGATTTATTATTTTAACGAAACACTTTTAAAATATTTACAGAGTAAATAATATAGTTATATAATAAAACTGAACACCAAATTTTAAAATTAGCTTTCCAAAATATTTATTTTCTTTTTACCAAAAAAAACAAATTTTCTCCCTAAAATATATCATCAATTGTTGCATCTAAATAAACTGCGATTCATTTTTATTATATTTTTGAAGTAAAGACTTTGAGTTTTAAGAAAAATACCGCAACATATCTGTTTGTCTTTTCATATAATTGTGCCCCCAAAAAATGTACTCATATATTTGTTCGTACACTACAGGTGGCAAATATAAACGTATTTTAATGACGAGGAATCTTTATAACAAACTTCAGCTTTCTAGCTCCAGCTTTTCCACTTTTGTTTCCCCATTTTTACCACGTTCCTATCCAAAATCCCAAACGTTATATTGTCAGTAAGTTAGCCAATACTCCAAGGAAACCTCTTTTTAATTTCAGATTTCTAGCCAAAAGGCTTTTTGTTAGGCCGTTAAGGGGGTATTTTTATAAATCCCATCTTAACAGACGTCTATGACGGAGGAGGAATCAATATATCAAATTTAAACTTTCAGCTCTTTCATATATTAGATGTGATTTTTTTAAAAGTTAATTTTCTTTCACTTTGAAAATTTATTAAAAATGTATGCTATAAAATATCACGTATACGCAATGTAGTGCAATGCGAGATTTAAAATTAAGTATACGCGCTGTATAACAGTATTGAATTTTTTATATGTATCAGCAGTGTTGCCACATCTTGAACGCAGAAAAGCACCGTGAGCATTGTGAAAACGGGTAAAAAGGTTAAAAATTTATAAAAATGGGGTAAAAAAGCACGATATTAATTTTTTGAAGAATGTAAGTCAAGAATTTAAAAACCCATTTTTGCTTTGTAAAATCGTATAAAAAAATAACCAAAAAAGGGGTGAAAAAGCACCGAACTAATATTTAAAAAATTTTGAAGTTTAAATATAACGAAGTTGCTATTTGAAATTGTACTACAAACATTGTTAAACATTTTTTAACTTTGACAGAAAATTCAAGCAAAATTGAGAAAAAAAACGAAAACAAATACCAAAAATATAAACTGTACAAAAAGCACTAAAAGCACTGCCAGAAATCGGAAAAAGCACAGTAAATATCCGCTTTTTTTAAACGGGTATTTGTAAAAAATCAACGGGTACGGGAAGGAAAAAAGCACCAAAAATACCCAAAAAGCACTGAAATGGCAACACTTTGTATCAGTTTATTTTATCAATCAGTGTTGCCAGATTTTTTTTAGAACTTATACCCAATTTTTAATTTGTCATCCTCGAAAATTTCCAATTCCTATCAACGTTAAGTATATAAAATAAATCTACGTTTAACTGATAAAAGTATAAAAAAAAATTATAGACAGTTAATACTTATCATAGTTGCGGTATAATCGAACATAAGCGTGCAAAACTTTTTAGGAAGTAACGCGAAAAAGTTATGTTATATGCGAAAATCTATAAGATTTGAATTTTCAACATTGATAATTCTCTACGTTACAAATTAACGTCCATACGAAAAAAAGTGTTAGTTCTCACCTCAAATACGTTTTCGTGTACTGTGAGCTTTTTTCTGTGTTAACGGATATAGTTAAGTAGAAAAACAGTTTCTATTTAAAAATTAATGCAAAAATATCATATCTTTTTAGTTTAATTAATTTTTTTCGGAAAGAAGACATAAATTTAAATAACAGTATAAAAAGTTTGTGAACGAAAGTTTATTATTTAAAATTTTTCAGGATCAAAGTATTCTAACTCATCAAACTCAGACAGTTTGTTTTGTATGTTACTGAATGAAAAGGTTTTAGTATTTTAACAGATGGAACGCATTTTTTCCAATTGTATATTATAACTTGTAGAGTATATAATTAATTCAAGAAGCGCTCCTAATAACTCATATTACATTTCAATAATGTTATATACTTTGAAAGAAAAAGGAGTATAAATTTTCATCAAAAGGAATTATGGTTTGTACCCACATTACCTTGCCAGACATAAACTTGTATAGCTTAAAACCATTCACTAACACTAACAGCTATAAAAGAAATATACAAATATTTGGAGATTATCGGAGTTGAATTCTTAAAAATATATAAAAGCAATAATATGTTATTCCCAAAAAATCCTCTAAAATTTGGTGTCGTTCTCTACTGGGGAAAAAAATTCCCTGACACCACCGCAGTTAACAAAAAATGTTTTTCTCGATTAAGATCAAAATCTTCAGTAGAGCCTTTTTTGTAAAAATACCTTTTTGAATTTGTTAAAGGTTAAATTTTCGAATTTATTCTAGAACTGTCAAAGCTATCACAAAATTATGTGAGACCAAAATTAATTCTCGGGAAAAATGCAAATAAACAGCCTACACTAAAATTCTCATTGCAATATTAAAACTGCCATAAGTACATAAAACTTTCACATAAGTAGAAGATTATCAATGTTTAACCCATCCAAGGCAAATGACACTGATGATGGCTTTATAGCGAAAGCCGAAAATACGTATTCTGTCTTACTGGCCTTATCGAATTCTTTGAAATAAAAAAATTTTATTCTTTGTAATTTACTTGTGAAAATTGTATCATCTTTCTTTAATTCTAAAAATAATTTAAACAGAAAGTAATATTAATTTATGATCTAAAGTCAAACTAAAAACAATAATTTACCAAATAAAAGATTAACTATATGTACCCCTAATTCGCTGCCAAAAATATTGAATTTTTCACTTCGAATATATGCTGTGACAAAACTAGTAAAATATTACTGAATGATTCGAAATAGTTCTATTTGAAATATTTTATTATTTAAAATCATTTATGAAAGAAAATAAGAAATTAACTTTAAAATAATCAAGTGATTACACAAAATATTTTTTATTATAAATTTCAGATGTTGAAGTTGATTTTGAAGAGGCGTAAAATAGTTTTGTCTAAGAATTCATTACACTATGCGACAGTCAAAATCGGGATGGGATGAAACCAACGGGAAATGTTATATCGGTCAAAAACAAGTTATACGTGTCCCGGCGTTTCGCTGGGTCAACCCTAGGAATCGAGATATATCTTTTTTGTGACATAACTCGAGAACCACTAGTCCACTTTTGCTCAAACAATTTTAAGAAAATTCAAAATTACAATTCCTTTAATCTGTTCATATAACGTTTTTCTATATACTCAACAGTTTTGCCGGTAAAAATAAATGTATCCAAAGCAAGGAAATTGGGTGCCACACTAGTTGAAGCCGAGAGACATTGAAAGACGATTTTACATATCCCAAATGCTGCTGGAACCCCATAAAAAGAAGTTATTTTTACATCGAACCATTACTTACGATGAAAAATGGATCCATTTCGACATCCAGAAGCGCAAAACATCGTATGTGAAGCCCGACAAACCAGCCAAATCAACACCAAAACAGAATATTCATGTCTCCAAGATAATGCTCTGTATTTGGTGGGACCAGAAGGGTCCCATCTACTATGGGATGCTGAAATTGGTCCAGACGATCACAGGGGACCTGTACCGAATACAATTCATTCGTTTGAAATGAGCGTTGGCCGAAAAACGCCCGGAATATGCGACCAGACATGAAGCCGTAATATTTCATCATGACAAAATTCGGCCCCATGCTGCAAGACCGATTAAAAACTATTTAGAAAATAGTGGTTGGGAAGTTTTGCTTCACCCGTTTTATAATCCAGATTGTGCCCCGTCCGACTATCATTTGTTTCGATCAATGCAGAACGCTCACAATGGAATACGCTTTACTTCACAACAGGGTATCCGAAATTGGCTTCATTCGT